>CM046447.1:102907409-103077409 GCA_025506515.1 Flaveria trinervia | reverse complement strand
AGTTAGGAGCCCCCGTATCCATAATATTTCAGTTATCCCTCTTGCTATTCTCGGAACTCAGCCTCGGCACTTGAAAGAGCCACAACCTTTTGTTTTTTGCTTCTCCAGGTGACGAGGTTTCCTCCAACTAGTGTGAAGTACCCTGATGTTGACCTGCGATTGTCTTTATCACCTACCCAGTCAGCATCAGTGTATAGTTGCGTCTCTATATTCCCGTTAGGTTTAAAAAGGACTCCATGGCTAGCAGTTCCTTTGAGATATCTCATAATTCTTATGACTGCATCCATATGGGCACGTTGAGGTTGATGCATGAACTGACTTACTACTCCTACAGCATACGCTATGTCTGGACGTGTATGCGAGAGGTATATTAGTTTCCCAACCATTCTTTGGTATCTTTCTTTGTTGGCCAGCTCTGCTTTTTCCTCCATGTAGAGTTTCTGATTCACGATCATAGGCGTTTCTGCGGGTTTGCATTCTAGCATACCGATTTTTGTTAGGAGGTCGAGTATATACTTCTTTTGGCATATAAAAATTCCTTGTTTTGATCTCAAAACTTCTATCCCAAGGAAGTATTTAAGATTTTCTAGGTCTTTCATTTCGAAATCTTTGGACAAGTTCTTCTTAAGTTTGTTTATTTCTTCTTTGTCGTCTCCGGTAATAATCATGTCATCAACATAGATGATTAGACAGGTTATGCAATTGTTCCTTTGTTTGAGAAACAAAGTATGATTTGAGTTACTTTTTTGAACCCATATTTTCTCATGTCTAATATGAACTTCCCGAACCAAGCTCTTGGCGACTGTTTTAGCCCATAGAGGGATTTCTTCAATCGACACACTTCCCTTTCGCTAAAGTTCTCAGTGAATCCAGGTGGGGCTTCCATATAAACTTCTTCTTTCAGTCTCCGTGTAAGAAAGCATTTTTTACATCGAATTGATGAAGAGGCCACCCTTTATTTGCAGCTATGGAGAAGAGCACTCTTATTGTGTTCATTTTTGCAACTGGTGAAAAAGTTTCTGAGTAATCAATCCCATAGGTTTGAGTGTATCCCTTGGCTACTAACCGCGCCTTATATCTTTCAATCGTGCCATCGGGCTTGTATTTAATTGTGAATAGCCAGCGACATCTAACTGTTTTCTTCCTTGGTGTAAGATGCATTTTCCCATGTGTTGTTTTCATCAATGCCTTCATTTCTTCTTCCATAGCATTTTTCCAGTGTCTTGACTTTAAGGCTTGTTCTGTAGTTGAAGGGATCTCTTCGGAGTATAAGGATGAGGCAAATGCCTGAGCTTCCTTTGACAATTCCCGGGACGCTTACAGCTGGGTTCTCATCACACATAAAACGTATAATTACATTTGTATTTAATAAATCGCAGCGGAAAACTAAAACAAACTTTCATTTCCATGTAAATGCTTTTGCAAGTTAATACAACATTCATTACAAAATAGTTTGTTTGCATTACAATGCAAAAACATTAATCAAAAGAATGCCATCCCAAAAGGGCTGAGTAGATTCACGGTGTGCCATCCTCAGCAAACATTACCTTCCAACTGGAAAACATATCAAAAGGTCAGCGTTGCTGAGTGAGTTCTAGTTTTATTACAAAACATACTTTACTTTCATATAAAACCCTTCGTTACTTTTACATGATCACACATCGTACGTACAAATAGATAATATCATTATTATCTTCTTCATTCATTCATTCGTTCATTCGTTCTTTATGACTTACTTGCGCATCGGACATCATCCGTACCAATACCATGTGCTACACCCCGGTTAGTCGTAGCTACCGGGCCGAAGTCAATAAATGAACAGCTAAACGTATGCCACGGTACTAGGAGTAACCGTCAGTCTTAGCTACTGGGCCGAAGTCAATAATGAACAGCTAAACGTATGCCACAGTACTAGGGGCGAGCGGTAGAGGTTCTACATTAAGGTCAATCACAAAGAAGGACCCGTTATCCGATGCGTGCAAGACGTTTCATTCGTTCATTAATGCATGCATTCATCATTGTGTTCCTCTTTCATTATCTTTCACTTTACGTTACATAATACTTCGTTCATTCATTATCATAACACGTAAAGTTATGGGAAAGATAAACATACCATATAAGGAACATTAACATGTATCAACATCATATCATACAGGGCAACATCATACATACATAACATACAACATCATCATCATCATCCTACCCAACATGCTTTCTAAGGCCTCAAGCGTCTCTTACATGCTCTTATGGGGACCTTTACGTCAAAACTTACATCTGCACTTTCCCCTGAAAGTAAGAAGTCAATCTATACCTTCCTCGGGTGCAACAGCCCTATTCGGGCGTATGGACACCCTTCAGTCGCATGGCCTCCATGCGACTGAACATCATGCGATTGAACTCAAGCAGATGAACATTTAGGCGAATGAACATCCAGTCGTGCGAATGGACAATGCGGATGGACCTCATGCGAATGGGATTAATGCGGATGAGCACTTATGCGACTGGACCTTCAGTCGCATGACCTCCATGCGACTGGCCTTTCAATCGTGCGAATGGACCTTCAATCGTGCGAATGGACATTCAATCATGCGAATGGACCCCAATCGCACCCTAATCGGCCGTATGGCCTCCAGTCGGTCGCCTAGCCCTAACTAATGCAGAATGCAGTTCATCCCGACTGCAGCCAAGGGTTTTCGGCCTCCAAACTCATCTAAACCTATTTTAAGCCTAAATTGACCATCCTAAACCTTAGGAATACATACCATAACACCATACAAGCACACACACGCCCGGAAACATACACGAAACGCATCACACACATCACACCCAAATGGGTCAAACACATACACATACAAAAATGGGTTTTTATGCTTTCCCCCCCAAAATCGTTTGAAAACAAGTAAAAATGGGGTTCTAGAACTCACATAAACGAGCAAACGACAAGAGCTTCGATTCGGCTTGCTTCACGACAATTTTGGCGACCCGAACCAACTCGAACCGACACTTTTCTCTTTTTCTCTTCTTTCTCTCTTCTCCCCTTTCTTTGGCTGATTTGTGAGTGTGGGGAGAGGGTAAGGGCTGCCCTCTCCCTATATACTCCCTCACCCGACTTTCTTTCGTGGGCGAGTTTGGTCCCTCAACTTTGAACTTTATTTTCTTTTCTTTCTTCACCGGCTTCAAAATATAAATATTCGGGTGTTACAAGTCCACCCCCCTTAAATAGGTTTCGTCCCGAAACCTGTTATTCGTCGAACAAACGTGGATAATGCTGTCTCATTTCTTCCTCAGTCTCCCACGTTGACTCGGATCCCTTCATGTGCTTCCACTGTACACGCACAAGGGAACCACTTTATTTCGCAGCCTCTTTTCTTTACGATCGATGATTGCCACTGGTTGCTCTACATAATTGAGCCTTTCATCTATTTCAATGTCCTCTAGTGGAACATCATGTCTTCATCAGCTATACACTTTCTTAGATGAGATACATGGAATGTCGGGTGAATCCCACTAACTCATCTGGCAACTCCAATCTATAGGCCACCTCCCCTACTCGAGCAATGATTCGGAAAAGGCCTATATATCTTGGCTCAACTTGCCCCGCTTTCTGAATCTGATAATACCCTTCCAAGGTGAGACCTTCAACATAACCCGGTCACCCACTGGAACTCAATTGGCCTACGTCGCTTATCGGCATACGACTTCTGTCTATCTTTGGCTGCCTTCATGAAGGCTTTAATCTTTCAAGCTTCTCTGTTGTAGCCTCGATTACCTCGACGCTCCCCAATTCCTTTTGACCGATATCACCCCAACAAACGGTTGTTCTGCATCTCCTACCGTATAGCATCTCATATGGTGGCATACCAATGCTGGCATGATAGCTGTTGTTGTATGAGAATTCGGCTAACGGTAAGTGGTCATCCCAACTTCCACCAAAATCGATCACACATGCTCGAAGCATGTCTTCCAATGTCTGAATGGTTCTTTCTGACTGACCATCGGTTTGGGGATGATAAGCCGTGCTAATATGTAACCTCGTCCCCATAGCGTCGTGGAATTTCTTCCAAATTTAGATGTAAACCGAGTGTCGCGATCAGACACAATAGACACCGGCACACCATGACAAGTTACAATTTCCTTGATGAACAGCTCGGCCAACCTCTCAGATGAATACGTCTCGCGGATCGGTAGAAAATGAGCGCTCTTCGTCAGACGATCAACTATCACCCATATGGCATCATACCCTTTCGGAGTACGTGGCAGCTTCGTAATGAAGTCCATGGTGATGTGCTCCCACTTCCATTCTAGTATATCCAAAGGTTGGATCTTCCCATACGGCTTTTGATGCTCTGCCTTCACTTGTAAGCAAGTAAGGCACTTACTCACATACTCCATGACGTCACGCTTCATACCCGGCCACCAATAATCTTTCTTCATGTCATGGTACATTTTCGTGCCACCAGGATGAATGGAGTATCGAGTCTTGTGGGCTTCATCCATTATCTTCACCCGTAGATTCCCAGAACGAGGAATCCACACACAACCGGATCGAGTTCTAACACCGAGTGTGTTTTCACCCAATTCCGCGACCAGACCTCTCATTCTTTCTGAGTTAAGATGATCCTCTTTCAACGCCTCACCTTGAAACTCCTTAACTTTCTTCATCACATCAGAGGTCATGATTAATTGATAAGCTTTCACCCGAATCGGTTCGGGCCTTTCCTTTCGGCTAATGGCGTCAGCCACTACATTGGCCTTGCCCGGATGGTAGTGGATCTCACAATCATAGTCCTTTATAAGTTCCAACCACCGTCTCTGCCTCATGTTCAGATCCTTCTGCTCGAAGAAGTACTTCAGACTCTTGTGGTCCGTGAATATGGTGCACTTCGTCCCGTAAAGGTAGTGCCTCCAGATCTTCAACGCAAAGACCACGGCTGCTAGCTCCAAGTCATGAGTAGGATAATTGACCTCATGAACCTTTAACTGTCGAGATGCATAGGCTATAACCTTCCCTCTCTGCATTAACACACACCCCAACCCTAAGTAGGAAGCATCAGAATAAACCACCAGATCTTCGCTTCCATCGGGTAATGACAGAATAGGAGCTTGAGTCAGTCTTGCCTTCAGCTCTTCGAACACCTTCTCTTGAGCTTGACCCCATACAAATTTCACATCCTTTCGGGTCAACTTAGTTAGTGGAGAAGCAATCTTAGAGAAGTCTTGGATGAATCTTCTATAGTAGCCCGCCAAGCCCAAGAAACTACGGATCTCGGATGGCGTCTTTGGTGACTTCCATTGCATAACCGCCTCCACCTTCGCCGGGTCCACCATTATCCTGTCAGGATTCACCACATGACCCAAAAACTGAACTTCGCGCAACCAGAACGCGCACTTGGAGAATTTAGCATACAATTTCTCCCTTCTCAACGTCTCTAGAACCTCTCGAATGTGACCGGCATGCTCAATCTCGCTCTTCGAATAATCAGGATATCATCGATAAACACAATCACTGATTTATCCAACATAGGCCGACACACACGATTCATCAGATCCATAAAAGCAGTTGGCGCCTTGGTCAAACCAAAGGACATGACAAGAAACTCATAATGACCATAGCGCGTGCGGAAAGCTGTTTTAGGGATATCTTGTTCCTTCACCTTCAACTGATGATAGCCAGACCGAAGATCTATTCTTGAAAACCAACTGGCACCCTGAAGCTGATCGAATAAATCATCTATCCTCGGTAAGGGGTAGCGGTTCTTCACCATCAATTTATTCAGTTCACGGTAGTCAATGCACATCCTCATACTACCATCCTTCTTCTTTACAAACAGGACCGGAGCACCCCAAGGAGAGATACTCGGTCTACTGAACCCCTTATCAAGCAACTCTTGTAACTGTTCCATCAACTCTTTCATCTCCGTCGGAGCTAACCAATATGGTGCCTTGGCAACGGGTTGGGCACCCGGTATTAGATCAATCTGAAATTCAATTTCTCTGTCAGGTGGTACCCCTGGTAAATCTTCTGGGAACACGTCTGGAAAGTCACACACAACCGGTACATCAGGCAGTCGTGGTGTTGGTGCATCTACATCCTTATATAAGCCAAGTAGGCGCTACATCCACGCCTCATACACTTTCCCGCCACCGCCATTGAGATCACCTTCGGGATCGTAGTAACCCGATCACCATAAACCGTTACCAAACTTCCGTCAGGCGCTGTCAACCGAACCATCTTCTTGCGACACACAATGTTCGCCTCGAAGTCCGCCAACCAATCCATCCCAAGAACCAAATCGAAAACCACCCAAGGTCATCACAACGGTCTAACAGAAAACTTATGACCCTCAAGTTCCACATCACATTCTCTATTACCTCAGAAATCCTGGTAGACTTACCTATGGCAGTTTCTACATCAAAGGCGCATCAACACGTCTACTACTAACAGGTAGCTTAGCACAGAAAGCAGCAGAAATAAAACTCCTACTAGCACCAGAATCAAATAGCACAGAAGCTAAAGTTTGGTTCACTAGAAACGTACCGGACACAACGTCAGGGTCCGTCCTAGCCTCCTCCTGTGTCATGGTGAATGCCCTGGCACTCGCCCTCAGTCCATCACTTCCCGTCTTCTTCACCCCTGAACCCTCGGTCCTCGACTTCTTACAATCTCTGCTCATATGACCATTTTCCCCACAGTTAAAACATTTGCCCAACAGGCAATCCTTCGCCATATGCCCTGTCTTCCCACACTTGAAGCACACGTTCACCCAGCCTACATTCTCCCGCATGCTCTTTTCCACACTTACCACACCTCCTTGATCCCACTCCCGATGTGGCCACGCGGCGGTCATCCACCCGTGTCTTTTTGTTACCCATCGGGGCATCACCCCGACCAAACCGTTTCCCGTTCTAGTTCCGATCACCACCACCCTTCTTATTCACTTCAGTCACCACCACCTCCCGCTCGTCATACAGCCTCCCTGCCAAATCAACCGCCGACCTAAACGTGATTGGCCGGGCGACGATCATATGTCGGCGAACATCCACCGGTAAACCCTGAATGTACCTCTTGATTTTCCAAGACAGAGGCGTCACCTGATCAGGCACGAGTCGTGCCATTTCATTAAACTTGGTGGTATACTGCTGGTGTGTCATGGTTCCAGCCTCCAACTGCAGAAACTCCCTTTCGACCTTGTCCATTTCCCGATGAGGACAAAATTCCTCAATCACCAACCTTCTCAGCTCAGGCCATTTCATTTTTCCAATGGCCCTACTACCCTCAGCTTGGACAATGTTATCCCACCAGCACAAAGCTGAATCCACAAAAGAGTGGGTAGCAAACTTCACCTTTTGGTCCTCTCGGCACTCGCTGATATCGAGAACAACCTCCATTTCCCTCACCACCGGTGAGCAGCTGCAGCGGTGCCATTTCCATCAAAAGTAGGGGGCTTGCATCTCATAAACGCCCTATAATTACATCCTCGTGTCGTCTCCGGCAGCTCTTCTTCTTCCTCTTCGTCATCAGATAGAACCGTTTCCGGCTCTGGTTGTTCCCATTCTCCAGAGGATCTGTTTCTTTCTTTTCTTCCCCTTCTCGTACAGCCTTAATAACTTCAGTCACCACAGACGGTAATTTGTCTGCATGACCTGATGGACTTCTTCTACAACAGCCTCCTTTACTAAGGCTCTCAGATTGGCGCTTTTGTCGCCACCCTCCGATGAGGGGTCTATGGTTCTTCATGAACCACCCTCTCAACTCTGGGTCTCCCTCTCTTAGGTCGCGGTTCAGCACCGTGACCTCCACCCCTAGAAGCCTTCGAAGATCTACCTCCGCCATCACACGCACACTGAAAGATTCAAACTACCAACACAGTCATTCAAGGGAACAGCTTAGTTTATGTCAAGTATAGTAAGTCCCTAATTACAGTGGCCAGTTGTGATTAGCCACTTACTTTACTCTCATACCCCAAGTATTACCGTCCTGACTACATCAGTATTTAAATCTACATACAACACCACACATACCATGCGCACATAAAACCGGTTAACTTTATGAAAATACCTGATGGCACGCATCTACTCAGATTGGCATCCCACTCCCTTTCCGTCTCATTCTCAGTTTAAGATTAGGTTTATTTTGAGAATTTACCCATTTCACTTAAACTTTGGCTCTGATACCATTTGTAAGGCCCCGTTCCCGGACGCTTACAGCTGGGTTCTCATCGCACATAAAACGTATAATTACATTTGTATTTAATAAATCTCAGCGGAAAACTAAAACAAACTTTCATTTCCATGTAAATGCTTTTGCAAGTTAATACAACATTCATTACAAAATAGTTTGTTCGCATTACAATGCAAAAACATAATCAAAAGAATGCCATCCCAAAAGGGCTGAGTAGCTTCACGGTGTGCCATCCTCAGCAAACATTACCTGCCACTGGAAAACATATCAAAAGGTCAGCGTTGCTGAGTGAGTTCTAGTTTTATTACAAAACATACTTTACTTTCATATAAACCCTTCGTTACTTTTACATGATCACACATCGTACGTACAAATAGATAATATCATTATTATCTTCTTCATTCATTCATTCGTTCATTCGTTCTTTATGACTTACTTGCGCATCGGACATCATCCGTACCAATACCATGTGCTACACCCCGGTTAGTCGTAGCTACCGGGCCGAAGTCAATAAATGAACAGCTAAACGTATGCCACGGTACTAGGAGTAACCATCAGTCTTAGCTACTGGGCCGAAGTCAATAAATGAACAGCTAAACGTATGCCACAGTACTAGGGGCGAGCGGTAGAGGTTCTACATTAGGGTCAATCACAAAGAAGGACCCGTTATCCGATGCGTGCAAGACGTTTCATTCGTTCATTAATGCATGCATTCATCATCGTGTTCCTCTTTCATTATCTTTCACTTTACGTTACATAATACTTCGTTCATTCATTATCATAACACGTAAAGTTATGGGAAAGATAAACATACATCATAATAAGGAACATTACATGCATCAACATCACATCATACAGGGCAACATCATACATACATAACATACAACATCATCATCATCATCCTACCCAACATGCTTTCTAAGGCCTCAAGCGTCATCTTACATACTCTTATGGGGACCTTTACGTCAAACTTACATCTGCACTTTCCCCTGAAAGTTAGAAGTCAATCTATACCTTCCTCGGGTGCAACAGCCCTATTCGGCGTATGGACACCCTTCAGTCGCATGGCCTCCATGCGACTGAACATCATGCGATTGAACTCAAGCAGATGAACATTTAGGCGAATGAACATCCAGTCGTGCGAATGGACAATGCGATGGACCTCATGCGAATGGGATTAATGCGGATGACCACTTATGCGACTGGACCTTCAGTCGCATGACCTCCATGCGACTGGCCTTTCAATCGTGCGAATGGACCTTCAATCGTGCGAATGGACATTCAATCATGCGAATGGACCCAATCGCACCCTAATCGGCCGTATGGCCTCCAGTCGGTCGCCTAGCCCTAAATAATGCAGAATGCAGTTCATCCCGACTGCAGCCGAGGGTTTTCGGCCTCCAAACTCATCTAAACCATTTTAAGCCTAAATCGACCATCCTAAACCTTAGGAATGCATACCATAACACCATACAAGCACACACATGCCTGAAAACATACACGAAACGCATCACACACATCACACCCAAATGGTCAAACACATACACATACAAAAACGGGTTTTTATGCTTTCCAGCCCCAAAATCGTTTGAAAACAAGTAAAAAAAGGGGTTCTAGAACTCACATAAAGGAGCACAATGACAAGAGCTTCGATTCGGCTTGCTTCACGACAATTTTGGCGACCCGAACCAACTCGAACCGGCACTTTTCCTCTTTTTCTCTTCTTTCTCTCTTCTCCCCTTTCTTTGGCTGATTTGTGAGTGTGGGGGAGAGGGTAAGGGCTGCCCTCTCCCTTATATACTCCCCCTCACCCGACTTTCTTTCGTGGGCGAGTTTGGTCCCTCAACTTTGAACTTTATTTTCTTTTCTTTCTTCACCGGCTTCAAAATAATAAAATTCGGGTGTTACAGGGGCACTGATGCTTGGGTCTTCTGTGTGTGGAGGGAGGTTCATTGTGATTCGTATCTCTAGTATCTGGCACATATTCTAACCAATTTAGAGTTTCTAGTTCTTTTCTTTGAACCTTATGTTCAGATGCATAGTAATATTCAGTTTCAAGAAAATCACAGTTCATTGTGGTGAACATTTTTTTTGTTTTTGGGTTGTAACACCGGTACCCCTTTTGGGTTACTCCATATCCCACAAAGACACACTTTTCAGCACAAGGATCAAGTTTTGTTCTATGTGTTTTTGGTATGTGAACAAAAAACAGTGCATCCAAAGATTCGTGGTTCAAGTGTAAGATTAAAGGGGGTTTTTAAATTCAGAAAGCACTTGTAAAGGGGTCTTTGATTTCAAGATTTGAGTTGGAAGCTGGTTGATGAGGTATGTGGTCGTGGCAAGAGCTTCGGGCTAGAATACCTTTGGAACTTGTGATTCTATTAAAAGTGCCGGGTTATTTCTAACAGAATGCGGTTCTTTCGTTCCGCGACACCATTTTGTTCCGGGGTATGGGGGCAAGTGGTCTGATGAATTATGCCCTTGGTTTGAAAAAACAATTTCATATTGTTGTTAACAAATTCTCCTCCATTGTCAGACCAAAAAATTTGAATGTTTTTTTGAAATTGAGTTTCGATCATGGTGTAAAATGTGGTGAATTTTTCAAGAACATCGTGCTTGTTTTTTAGTATATATACCCATATCATCCGTGTACAGTCATCCACGAATATTACATAAAACCGGAAGTTTTGCCCCCCTATGGTCGGAGATGGACCCCATACATCCGAGTGAATTAATGAAAATGGTAAGTCCGCCCTCGTGTTGTTTGGTTTAAATGTTTTTCTGTGGCTCTTAGCTAACACACATGTTTCACAATGTGACTTACAACTTGATGAAAGTAATTTTGGAAATAAAACATGTAAATAACCATTAGATGGATGTCCTAATCTTCTATGCCATAACCAATCCATGGGAAATTAACACATTTCCACTTTGAGTCACCTCATCTACGTAATACAACCCTTGTCGTTCAGTGCCACGCCCAATTATCGCCCTCGTCCTGATATCCTGTAAGATACAAAATGTGGGTTGCATGAGGACCGAACAATTTAATTCCTTTGTTACATGACTTATTGATAAAAATTTATGTGATAGAGAGGGAACATATAAACAAATTGAAAGTTTAAGAGTTGGAGAAATTTCTATAGTTCCCCCGGTTTTAACACTCATTGTTTCTCCATTGGCTGTTTGTATACAAGATTTGTTAGGTTTGGTTATTGTGTTAAAATCGGATAATTTGTAGGTCATGGTGTCGGTGGCCCCACAATCAAATATCCATGACGATTCTTGTCTTTTATTATAGTTTTGGGCCACACTTGCAACACCATTAACTACAAGGTGTCTTTTGCAATTTCTAAAACATTTATCAATAAAAGGTAAAAAATTGTAATTAGTTTGGAGAGAGAAGAGGGGTTTCGAGAATCCTCTCTCAACCCCGGTACCTGCGGCCGTGAATAGGCCCTGTTCATCCCCGTCGTGAGCCATCGTTGCCCCTCCAAATCCGTTCAAGCTGCTTTGGTTACCGTCGCTGGTGTTGGCAGCTTCATTGTTACCCACCGCGGTGGCAGCCTTGCCCCTCTCTCGGTCGGAGGTTTTTGTGCCTTTTTTGTGGCCATCCGACCACCATTCGGGGTACCCAACGAGCCTGAAACACTGTTCTTTGGTGTGCTTTGTCATACCGCAGTGTGTACATTTAAGGTGAGTTTATCTTCTTTATTCCAAGATCCATTCTTTTTCACATTGGGTCTACGATGTCCCTTTGACATGAGCCCTAATCCTTCTGTCTCGGTGGCAATTAAACCCGATGCTATGCCGTTCGTATCATTGAGGGCTGCTCCCAAAATGTTCTGGTGAGCGGCCTCTTTACGGACGACCGCATATGCCGCCTCAGCAGATGGAAGAGGTTCTAACCGGAGGATTTCCTTTTTTATGGGGTCATACCTTCGGTCTAGAGCATTTAGAAATTGAAATAATTTTTGTTCTGACCTGATTCTTGAGTAAGTCTTGATGTCTTCCGGACACTTCATAGGATTTGGGTCGATTCTGTCGATTTCTCCCCATATCCCTTGTAAAGTGATCCAGAAGTCTTCAAGAGATTTGTCATCCTGTTTGATGTCATTGGCTTTGACATGGATGTTAAAGGTTTGTAGTTTGTCTCTACCGCTACTATAGGTGACCACCAGAGCATCCTACAGCGATTTAGCTGTTGGGAACTCTGTTAGGTTGCTAGCGAGTATTGGTTCAATATTCTGTATTAGCCACGAGAAGACGACTAAGTCGTCTTGCTCCCATTGTTCGAACGCTTCATCGTTTTGATCGGGTGGGCCAGAGGTTAAATGCTTTAGTAGGGCTTTAGATTTTCCGCCTATGGCAACCCGTATCATCCGGGTCCATAGAGCGTAATTCTGGCTATTGAGTTTGAGGTTGATATATAGGCTATCGGAAAGTTTGGGGTTGTTTGGCTGGGAATTGATCCTGGTTTTGAGCAGGTGGGCTAATTGGAGAGACAAGTCGTTGCTTGAGTTACCGTCTTCGGACATGGTGGCTCAAGTTGAGTAGGCTTACTAGATAGGTAGATGATGAACAGATCAGTTTGAACTCTGCTCTGATACCATCTTGTCGAGAGGTAGCCAGAAGGGGATTGTTATTCTGTTTTAAATTGTATCCATTATAGAAGAGCCTACTACTATTTATACTACATTATGCATGTATACAATAAGGAAATAACAAGGCTGTCAATGGCTGGCAAATGGAGACTAATTTGCACCATTTAAATTGGGAAATGATGTGATTGAGCTCCAATCTTGCTGATCCCACAATTTCTACTCAATCAAATATTTTCTTCATTTTAACACCAACTGTTACATAGGAATATGGTACAGAAGTGTTAAACCTCTAACAATAGTTTGGGTAGCAAATAGAGAAACACCAATCTTTGATATATTCTCTTCAAAGTTGGAAATAAAAGATGGTAACTGGTGCTTTTGAACGAGACTAACACTCCAATTTGGTCAACAAACTGATATCTACTGCTGTGCGTGCATCAGTAGTTCTTCTGATGATGGTAACTTAGTTTTGAGACATGGGTCAAGTTCAAGCCCACCAATTTGGCAAAGTTTGATCCCACACTCATTCTTTTTTGCTGGTAGTAAGTTAGGAACAACAAGCATACGAATACAACACAGGTTATAACGTCATGGAGAAATAAGGAAGATCCTGCAGCGGGACTCTTTTCTTTTGAGATTGTTCAGAAGAAGATGCAGTATGTACTCAAGTGGAATAGATCTATAGAGTATTGGTCTACTGGACCTTGGGATGGTCAGTTTTTTAGCTTAGTACCTGATATGAGGGTGCCTTATATCTTCAGTTTCAGCTACATAGACAATGCAAACGAGAGCTATTTCACATATTCGTTATATAATCCTCAGTTATATCAAGATTCATTGTAGATGTCTCAGGGCAGATTCAGCAGCTGACATGGGAGAAAAGTTCCAAGCAGTGGTATTTGATTTGGACTCAACCGCCACAAATCTGTAATGTTTATGCTAAGTGTGGGGCATTAGTGTTTGCAATCAACAGATCTCTTCATTCTGTAACTGTTTGAGTGGCTTTCAGCCTACATCGCGAAGTGATTGGAGCCTGAGTGAATATTCTAGAGGATGTGTTAGAAAAACCAAGTTAATATGTGGAGTTCAGGAAGAAAAACCCGAGTTCATTTTAAGTTATGTCCCAATTCAGTTTTCTCCAACATCTCGTGAAAATGGGACTCCTTTGTTGGATGAATCAGCATGCAGAAGGTCTTGCTTAGATGACTGTAGTTGTGATGGTTATAGTTTTATCTCCAAAACATGTCGCCTTTGGAATAATGAAGACTTGAATAACATTTCGCTTGTGTTTGTTTCAGATGATTCAAATACAGAGAAGTTTGCATTGAACATCAAAGTTGCTTCTAAAGATCTTCTACATGATAAAAAGAATGACAAGGTTAATGTGAGGGTTGTTCTCGGGTCCATTGCAGGTGTGGTTTTTGTCTCAGGTTTAGTTTTTCTTATAATCTTAAGAAAAAAGTGGATATGGGCTGGAAAGACGAAAATGGAAGATCGTTGGTAGCGTTTGTCTATAGAGATTTACAAATAGCCACTAGAAATTTCTCGGATAAACTTGGAGGTGGGTTTGGTTCAGTTTTTAAGGGGAGACTGCGTGATTCATCCATCGTGGCAGTGAAAGAACTCGAAAGTGTTAGCCAAGGAATTCAGGAGTGAAGTTAGCACAATTGGGATCATCCAACATGTTATCTTGTACGTCTTCGTGGGTTCTGTGCACACAGTAATAGCAAGCTATTGGTGTATGATTACATGCCGAATGGTTCTCTAGATTTCCATCTTTTTCATAGAACACATGACAATGTCTAAGTTGGAAAACTAGGTATCAGATTGCAGTTGGAATTGCAAGAGGGTTGGTTTATCTCCATGAGAAGTGTAGAGATTGTATAATGCACTTTGACATCAAGCCAGAAAACATTCTTTTGGACACTGATTTTAGCCCAAAAGTTGCAGATTTTGGTCTAGCTAAGCTCGTGGGTCGAGACTTTAGTAGAGTTTTGACAACTATGAGAGGGACGCGGGGGTATCTAGCTCCAGAATGGTTATCAGGGACGCCTGTTACTGCCAAAGCTGATGTTTTTAGCTATGGAATGTTGCTTTTCGAATTAGTACACGGTAAAAGAAATTTAGAGCAATCTCATGATGGTTCAAATATTACATTCTTCCCTAGTTTAGCTGCAAATGTTGTTATGGGCAGCGGCGATATCCTCAGCCTACTAGACAGTAGGTTAAATAGAGAAGCTAGTGTTGAACAAGTCACAAAAGTTTGCAAAGTTGCATATTGGTGCATCCAAGATGAGGAAGATAATAGGCCTTCAATGAGTCAGGTGGAACATATTCTTGCAGGGGTTGTCGATGTGAGCATGCCTCCAATCCCACAATCTTTTAAGTTTTTTGCGGATGACCCGAGGATGTTACATTCTTCAACGTCTCATCCTCGATCTTCAACGAGTCTTCCTCAATCGAAAGTTTATGAGTATGAAGCAATTTCTTAAGTGATGATTCCCAGTACGTGTGCATCTTGTTGAAAGGATTTGTCTTCATTTAGTTTAATTGTTACAACATGTATTGTTGGATGTAATTATAATGTTTATATATCATGTGTACTAATTTAAATCTGATAAGCTGAATTCTGAATGAATAAAGTTGAAATTAAATTTAAGCTAATATTGGGACTTTTGGATATATCATTTGCATATATAGACTCGAAAAATATTCAAACTTAACTTTCTTAGTTGAGCTTGAGTATTGAAATACTCAGACCATGCATAAGCATGCAAGCAATCCTTAATTATCGAGTTCATATGTTACCCTCTTTCTGTGTATATACATAATTCATTTGCCGAGATAAGCCATTTTTATCAGTAATCATTATCTAGAATATAACCAAATTATAATGATTATAATTAAGAGAGTTACATGTATATTCCATACGAAAGCACATTTACATACTTATTCACTTCCTTTCACAACATTAATTTTGTTAAACCATAACGTCTTTGGTTCTTATGTTGTACATGAAAGCCCATATACATATTTGATTATGTGCTGATACACAAATATAATAAATTTTCTTACATCTATACTAATAATCGATTACATTGGTGGACACGTGTCACCATCACATTAACTCTCCCATTTATTTTTCCGCTCAAATCAATTATCAATTTTTAAAAAAATTAAAATAACTAATTGCTAAATTATCACACACTCTCTCTCTCTCTCTCTCTCACTTTCTCTCTCTTATTTTAAACATTTTAATTTATTCTAAAATCAATATTTTTTATAAAACATATTTTTTATTAATTAAAAATCAAACATTTTGATTAGAAAATACACTTAATTGAAAAAAGGTTTTTTAGAAACTATTACTTTTTAAAACAATGTATCTTTCTACACATATAAAATATTCTAAAATAAAATATTTGAAAATGTTTTTATAAAAAAATTATTGAAACCTAGAGTTTTTAGACAATGAAATATTTTTAAATATGATATTTTGTCAATGAAAATTTTTATTAAATACAGAAATTTATTTATAAAACAAAAATAACAAAATTGCATAGTTTTAAAATAATGAGATTATTATTAAAAAATGACATTTTAAAAAAAAAATATTCTTAGAACGACATGTCTCTTAACATATTTCTAAAACGAGAGGTAAAAAACACTTTTTTTAATGAAAGATCCAAAAAAATAGTAAAATATTTTATTAACTAAAGTACTTACACATAATTTTAATTATATCTTATATCAAAATAGTATTTTATATTTTCTAGCTTTTATTAATTTTTAAATTTTTTTATTTGACCCGTGTAATACACGAGGTTATAACCTAGTACTTGTATATTGATATTAAGAACATATGTCGAGCTGATGAGCATAATGGGTATGATAAAGATATATAATATGTTAATTATCTTAACTAGCTTGTTCATCAAACTAGATATTTTATTTTGCGAGTCAGATAACATCCTCTTGTTTGTAAAGAGTGAGAAGTTCCAACTGTTAGGATTACGTGGCGCAGTGGAACCAATACACAAGGCACAATGAATCTCACGCAAACAAAAATTAAACGACACATTTAATGTGATTTGGTCAGTGTGACTTAGTTCATGCGGCTACAACTATGAGTTCACTTTATAGTTTAATACAAAGATTGCAATATATGACATGGATATATATATATAATAATTAGAGTTTACAATTTAATGAAAAAAAAACCAAACATCAGCCTATGCCTAAAGGTGGAACCACTTTGGGAAGGATGGTGTCAACTGATATCATTTTTTTTTCGGTTTCAAATAAAACGTATAATACGTGAGTTTCGAAAGACGCCGATCTTCTTTTTACGATTGACACAAATTCTTTGAAAAAAAACCAGATATTATCCTTATTGCAAATTGGTTTTAAAAAATTAAGTTTTTTTTGTAATTTAAAAAAAGAATTAATAATTTAATAAAATGTAAAATAAATATTGTTGTGTTAGGTGTGTATATTATAAAATACTAGAATAAAAACCTAAAACCCTAATCAATACTCATTTTTTATTACCCATTTATTAGTTAAAAAACCCAAAATAAGCATAGATTGCATTTAAAGATAGATTTGCGTACCCTAATTAGTGATAAGTGTATCAACGATACTTACATTTACTATATTTAAAATTAGTTTTATTTTCTGCAAAGGTCACCATTGAAGATGTAAATTTACATTGCGAAAAAATGTTTGAAGTGATGCTAATTTTTAGAGTAATTTCGAATGTAAATTCACACTTTATTATTTTTAAACATTTAATAAAAAAATCAACAAATATATATTAGTTATAATGTATATTTTAAAATATATTTATAGCTTGCGTGAATTGCTTGACAATTTTTTTACCCATCTGTTTGGCTGATTTGAACATAGTGTATAAAGATATGGGTTGTTTAGTGTTAAAGATATGTGTTTATTCGGGTTAACAGCATTCACAGTAAATTCTTTATCTTTGTTTATATAATTACATTAAAAGTTACTGATTTTTTTTCATTTTAAAATTAAATAATATTTTTTATATTATTATATTATTTTTTATTTTCACTTTCATTCACTCGTAAGTCCAAATCACTTTTTTACCCCACCGGGTCGAGTATTCTTCTTGTTTCTCTTTTCAATGCAAATTAGCAGTTTTTCTTCACAATCATAAAAAGTTGTAACCAATGTTTTTAAATCCGAACCAGACAGTGAATTAGACGTCTTACCGGTCTGATGGTCGGACCGGTTCAACCGGTCGGACCGTATATAAAAACCAGATAAAACTATAGTTATTTTAATAAATATATGTAAAAAATAAAGAAAATAAAAAAGTATATAAAAAACCGGTTCAACCGGTACAGTTTCCAGTCCAACCGCTGGTTCAACCGTTCTGACCATTGGTTCAACATTAAAACGGTTTTAAGCACCGAACCGGACCGGATTGGAGTCCGGTTCCAGTCCAGCCGGTCCGACCAGTCCAACCGGTCGGATCGGGTGGTCCGACTTTCAAAACTATTGTAGCATTCCGATTGTTCAAGACATCTTCTAAACCTAAAAACCCTCGATTACTAACGGGATTGCTGTTCTTGTTTGTCGCTTAAATCAGGGTTAAACCAGCGATTCGTTGTTTAACAAGATCTTCAGTCCATCATTATATGTCTTCATATTCAAATTCTTTTTTGTTGGGAGGATAGCGTAAACCATTTGAATCATGCATGAAATGCACGAAGATTGTCATCAAAGGAGGAGGAGGTTCATAGATGTATTAAATGCTCTGTTTGAATACAAGTATGTTGGTCCCAATCAGAGATTGATTTTATTCTATCCTGCAGGTACTTTATCTGCATATATTTGTTTAGTTTTATATGTTGATTCATCCTATATAGTTGAATATGTTGATGGTAATCCATTCTGACCAAACTGATAAATTGGTAGTTATGTATTATGTAACACAGTCGAAAAATATGCATTTGAATATAGTGCAGTATTTCTTGTTTTAAATTGCGTGATGCGCTGCAATGCGTTTGGCCTAAAAATTCAGTTCGTGATGCAGGATGTGAGCTATTAAAATTCTAAAACATGCGTAAATCACATTGCTTTTTCATATCATTATGTGGATATTATTAGATGCAGATAATGAGTTTATATTTGATCAGTGATCACATTTGGAGAATAAAGCAACTTGTTTTGGGTTACAGAAATGTGATTTCTGAATAAACACCATGTTATTCAATGAACAAATGTATAAAAGAACAAAAGAACAACAGATTTCGCAAGCATCAAATGTGAATAAACAGTAGGTTCATCGTGCAAGCATCAAACACATCTTGTGATTGCAGCGCATCTTACGAAATTTAGCGCTTCGGGCAATTTATGTAATTGCATTTAGTTCGATCTGTTTGAAATCAGTACAGTGGTAATGTGGAAGATGCCCAATTATGTTCCTTGTTTATGGCTGGTTTGTAAATTTAAATCATGCCATTCTTACCTGTACCCATTTTGGTCAAAACTTGTTCTGATTCGAACCAAAATTAACCAAAACGGCCTGACCCGAACATTTTGCCAGGCCTAGCTATGAGCATGTTTATGTGACAATTTAGTAATAAAAAAGTTGTATTGTGACTTATTTCTTATTGTATGATTGTTATTTTAGTTTCTTCTAAGTTATCACGGACAGAAATAACAGGGTTGGTTGAAAATAAAAAAAAATAGTTCACGACGACACATTTATTGTTGGAAGGTGGGCAATAAATGTCTAAGGTTTGAACAATTCAACTCTCAACTTGTGCTTTCCTTTTCTAGTTAATTAATTATGTGTTTCACATGTCTTTCAATCTATATTGACATCTCTTTCTCCTGTATTATCACAAGTGATTAGCAAGTTACTTTGTGTTCAAATGTCCCTTCTATAAAACCTAATACTAGTAATCCAATATGTGTATCAGTCAAGTGGTTCCCAAAAACTAGCAGTTCAATCATTAATGGGGAATTTGCTTATTTTGTGTTTCTCTCTTATCATTTCTTGTTCATGTGGAGCTGATATCATATCTGCAAACCAGTCTTTATATGGGGACCAAACAATCATATCCAAAGGTGGAAACTTTGAGCTAGGCTTCTTCAAAGCAGGTAATTCTTCCAACTATTATATAGGCATCTGGTATAAAAAGGTATCTTCCAATCCTATTACTGTAGTGTGGGTAGCCAACAGAGAAACACCAATCGTTGATAGATTCTCTTCTATTTTGAAAATGAAAGATGGTAACTTGGTGCTTTTTAATGAGTTAAACACTCCAATTTGGTCAACAAGTATGATCTCTACTAAGACTCCTGCATCAGTAGTTCTTCTTGATGATGGTAATCTAGTATTGAGATATGGGTCTGGTTCAAGCCCACCAATTTGGCAAAGTTTTGATCACCCAACTCATACTTTTTTGCCTGTTAGTAAGTTTGGATACAACAAGCGGACGAATACAACGCAGGTTATAACGTCATGGAGAAGTAGTGACAATCCTGCAGCGGGGCTCTTTTCTTTAGAGATTGACCAAACGAAGAAGCAGTATGTACTCAAGTGGAATAGATCTGAGGAGTATTGGGCTAGTGGACCTTGGAATGGTAAGTTTTTTAGCTTAGTACCTGATATGGGGGTGCCTTATATCTTCAATTTCAGCTACATAGACAATGCAAACGAAAGCTATTTCACATATTCGTTTTATAATCCTTCAGTTATATCTAGATTAGTTATAGATGTCTCGGGGCTGATTCAGCAGCTGACATGGGAGGAGAGTTCCAAGAAGTGGTTGTTGTTTTGGTCTCAACCTAAACAAATTTGCGATGTTTATTCCAAGTGTGGGATGTTTAGTGTCTGCAATCAACAGATCTCCCCATTCTGTAACTGTTTGGCTGGTTTTGAGCCTATATCGCAGAGTGATTGGAACGTGAGCGAATTGTTTGGAGGATGTGTTAGAAAAACCAAGTTGAAATGTAAAGTTCAGGAAGAAAAGGATGAGTTCATTTTAAGTTATGTACCAATTAAGTTTCTTCTAACATTTCAAGATGAGACTCCTTTATTAGATGAATCAGCATGCAGAAGGTCTTGTTTGGATAACTGCAGTTGTGATGGATATAGTTTTATCTTCAAAGCATGTCGCCTTTGGAATAATGAAGACTTGAACAACATATCACTTGTCTTTGTTTCAGATAATTCAAACGTAGAGAAGTTTGAATTGAACATCAAAGTTGCTTCTAAAGATCTTCAACATCATAAAGAGAATGACAAGGTTACTTTAGGGGTTGTTCTCGGGTCTATTGCAGGTGTGGTTTTTGTCTTAGGTCTAATTATTCTTATAATCTTAAGAAAAAAGTGGATATGGGTTGGAAAGACGAAAATGGATGGATCGTTGGTAGCGTTTGTCTATAGAGATTTACAGATAGCCACCAAAAATTTCTCAAATAAACTTGGAGGAGGTGGGTTTGGTTCAGTTTTCAAGGGGAGACTGCCTGATTCATCCATTGTGGCAGTGAAAAAACTAGAAAGTGTTAACCAAGGAGATAAGCAATTCAGGAGTGAAGTGAGCACAATTGGGACCATCCAACATGTTAATCTTGTGCGCCTTCGTGGGTTCTGTGCACAAGGAAATCATAAATTGTTAGTGTATGATTACATGTCAAATGGTTCTCTAGATTTCCATCTTTTTCACAAAAATCAAGATAATGTTCTAAAGTGGGAAACTAGGTATCAGATTGCTCTTGGAACTGCAAGAGGGTTGGTTTATCTCCATGAGAAGTGTAGAGATTGCATAATGCACTTTGACATCAAGCCAGAAAACATTCTTTTAGATGCTAAGTTTTGTCCAAAAGTTGCAGATTTTGGTCTAGCTAAGCTCGTGGGTCGAGACTTTAGTAGAGTTTTGACTACTATGAGAGGGACACGGGGGTATCTAGCTCCAGAATGGTTATCAGGAACGCCTGTTACTGCCAAAGCAGACGTTTTTAGCTATGGAATGTTGCTTTTTGAATTAGTACACGGTAAAAGAAATTTGGAGCAATCTCATGATGGTTCAAGCATTACATTCTTCCCTAGTTCGGCTGCAAATGTCGTTGTGGGGAGCGGCGATATCCTTAACCTACTAGACAGTAGGTTAAATAGAGAGGCTAGTGTTGAAGAGGTCACAAAAGTTTGCAAAGTTGCATATTGGTGCATCCAAGATGAGGAAGATAATAGGCCTTCAATGAGTCAAGTGGAACATATTCTCGCAGGGGTAGTGGATGTGAGCATGCCTCCAATCCCGCAATCTTTAAAGTTATTTACTGATGACACCGAGGATGTTCCATTCTTCGATGTCTCTTCGTCGATCTTCAACGAGTCTTCCTCAATTGGAGGTTCACAAGTATAATGCATTTCCTTAAGTGATGATTCCCAGTCATGTGCATCTTCTTGAAAGAATTTGTCTTTATTTATTTTAATTGTTTCAACCTGGATTGTGGGATGTAATTATAAAGTTTATAGTTCTGTGTGTACTAATTATTTAATTAAAATCATGTAAATGCTAAATGAATAAAGTTTGAACATTCGTATACTAGGAAACCTTTGTGGTGCCATACTATTAGCATTTTTTAAACATTTTTTTTCTTCAAAGATACATTCAGCATTAGGTTTTTTTTTATTGACTCTGATGATCACTTAATTCGTAAGCATGATGATCAAGATACTTATTATTTTTTCACCGGTGTTAATATACTTATTAAGTATTAATTTTTTCTTTCATTGTGTTCAACAAGGTGTTTGCTGTCTTCATGTTTGGACGAGATAATATTGTATAAAATATATATATATACATTTCGCAACCGGACGTATAGTAATCCACAATATTTAATGCTTGAGATACAAGGTCTATGTACGTTTAATAATGGGGTTTTTTTAATATTATTCTTTTTAGATATACTTAATTAAACAACAACAAAGTTCACCACTTGGCTTTTGCAACACCTCCTTTATTTAAAATTAACTTTAGTAAACCCGTATATTACATAAGTTGAATAAATAAAATATTAATATAATAAAATTTATTAAATATTTAATGATATTCTAAAATATGATATAATTGAAATTATATATGAGAAGTGACTATAAGTAATAAAACAATTATATAATTTTTTTCAAACTTTGTTTTAAATTTTTTCTTAATTAGAAATAACATTAATAAATAGATCTATTTCTTAATTTATTAAATTAAAAAAATATTAAATAATATTTTTAGTAATTAAGGTAATTATTTAATAGGAAATGAATGCGAGAAAAATTCAATGAGGATGATTATGATGTTAACACGTATCATCTCAAGATATTTTTCTATTAAAATATGAAGATTCTTTTGGTCTTCATTTATTTATTTATTTTTGTTTTCTATTCATTTATTTTCTTTAATTCAATTTAAATACAAATGACAAATTACACAACAACAGTTTATAGTTATATGTAAAAGAAAAAAAGCGTTACCTTCGCCACGTAATATGAACATTTTTTAATGATTTTTCGTTTTTTTTTTTGTTTTTCCCTTTAATTAAGTTTAGAGTTTACATCAATTGATACACCCACTGGTTATATTAGTTTTTACTAATGAACACTCACCGTATATGTGTTACTGTTTGATGATATACCAATACGAATAACGACACCATCGTAAAATGCGGATGTCATATTTGTTATTTAAACAAAATGTAAACGCTAAAGATATATTAATATTGTGGGAACAGTATGCTTATATAAAACAAACTATAAAAGGTCACTAACCATTAACAAAAAAGAAAAGGGCAAAAGTAAACTTTTGAAATGATAATTGATATTAAGGGAAGATGATTGCAACTATTATATCCCCTTTGTACTTTTGGAAGCATATCATGTGTATATTAACAAAATCTCAAGCTCCAATTATAAAGGAAAAAATACTTTTTAAAAAGTCTAATTTATTAATGATTTCTTTAATTAATTTAAGAATGGTTGGAATAACACAAAAGACTAGCAAGATTACTAGATAGAAGATACAAAATCACATGATCTAATATAATAAAAACAAAATGTCTATAGCCACATGATTATCTTTTAGTCTGCCATATAATCTTACTTATAATTATTCATATGTGATTAGAACAATAAACTTGCAAAATTTAATAAATAATTTTCTCTTCTTTTGATGAATTTACTTACTAAATGCTCATTTACTACTATATTAATTAATTAAATTCTTTCTATAAATAAGTAAATCATTACATTAAAAACACTCTAATAAATCTTATATTTTTTAAGTAAAGTTTATTTTCTAGATAATCATTATTAAAATTAAAATCTTTTAAAAAATATATAAAGGGTTTATGGATATTTATGGATAATAATATTTTATCTATATTATTTTTTATTATTTTAATATGTTTTTAGATATATTAATTTAATTGATGTGTTACCATTAATTATATGTATCTATAATTTGTTAAATAGCTTTTTTTTATTTTAATCCGTATAATACATGATATTTAATAACGAGATTCCTTTCTAAACGGTAAAGAATCTGAGATTTTAATATTAATCTGTAGATTAAATGAACGTTATCTTAAGTTTGTTTCTTTTCTTTGACATCATATCTCTTCTCTTTAAAGCTAGTTCTAGAAATCAGCCCTGAGATCTGTGCCAGAACTAAGACAACTTTCGGCTATGGAGGAAGAGCTAAGGCTAGTTGAAACATCGGGAGCAGAAGATAAATGGTTATAGGAGGCGGATGAGTCTGGTGTTTTCACAACAAAATCGATTAGAAGAATTCTAGAACAAGTTGTTCTTCCAAGCCATCATATGGAATTCAAATGGTCCAAAGCAGTTCCCTTAAAAGTCAACTTAATATGTCGGAGAGCTATAGCAAACAAACTTTTGGTGAATCATCTTCTTCATAAGCATGGAGTAATATCAAGGCCACAGTGCAGGTTATGTGGGTGGTTGTCAGAAACCGTGGATCACATGTTATTGCACTGCCCAATAGTAGTAAGAGTTTGGGAATTCATTCGGAATTGGTGTAGACTCCCGAACTTCCTGGCCACAACCGTTTCCGGACTATTAAAGGAAGTAGAAAATTAGGCCTATGCAAGTCACCTAAAGGATATAATCAGATCAGTGATTTATGTGGCTATGTACTCGTTGTGGAAGGCTAGAAACCGATTGGTGTTTGAAAGCAGAGTTACGCAACAGGTAGAATTACAAGGTGAAATAAAAACATATGCTTTCTTATGGATTAATCATAGAAGTAAAATAGGAAATCAAAATTGGGAGTCTTGGTGTAATTTCAACTTGTAACAGGTCCAATGCCCGTATCATTGTATTGTTTCTAGCATTTTGCTAGCTTCGTAATGAAATTTTGTCGTTAAAAAAAAGCTAGTTCTGTTAAGTATTAATCCGTGTTTTCTAGACGAGAGAAAAGAGGGAGACTACTCTCCTTAATTATATTTTTTGAAAAAATTACGTCCAATCATTCTCACCAATTAGAAAAATGAAATTGTATATTTCTTTGACATTAATTGATGAAAAAGAACACTTCTCCTCTTTATATTTCTTTATCATCTTATCTTATCTTACTTCTTACTACTTTAATAAAAGGGTAAATGAGAATGTCACGTGTCAGCACCACAATCATTCTCACCAATTTTTTCCCGCCCCTCTCTCATATAAATAATTACCTTAATTACTAATAAAATTATTTTAATACATTTTAATATATAATAAATTAAGAAATAAATTTATTTATTAAGGTTATTTCTAAATAAATTGGTATTTTTAATAAGTCAATTTTTTAAAACAATTTCGGTGTTGTAGTAAGAAAAAATTTTAAAAATAACATTTTTTTACGGTTTGTTTCAAAATTAAAATGTTTATTTTTAGAAAATTTTAAAAAGTTGATATCATTGTTTTATTATTTATAGTCCTTTCTGATACGTAATTTCAATCATATCATATCTTAAAATATCATTTTATAATTAATAAATTTATTATATCAATATTTTATTTATTCAACCCGTGTAATACATAGGTTTACTAAAGCTAGTTAATCTATAATAACCTATAATAATAAAAAGGTTTTCTTAGGATATGTGTCATCATTATAACATATCATATTATACGTGTCATCATTTTAGCATATTAAAATTAATTATTTTCCCGCCCCTCTCTTATAATAAACTAGGTCATTGTCCCGTGTATTACACGGGTTGAATTAATAAAATAATAAATAATTAGTAGTAAAAATTTATGAATTATAAAACCATATTTGAAGGTAAAATATAATTATAATTGCATATGAATATCTATTTTAAGTAAATAAATAATAGATATATTATAGACAAATAGATATATAGATAAATAGATAGTTTAGAAAGTCATTTATTAAACTGTTTACATTTAAAAATAAACACGAAAAGTTACAGTACAATATTTTAATTTAAGATATGTATAAAATTATATATACGTACTTGTTCAAGAGATAAAACAATTATACTATTTTTAAATCTCTTATCTAAATAGTTTCTTTTTTAAATATTTGTTTTAATATTTTCTTATAAAAATTTATTGTTTATAAAAAATTTATTTATTGAAAACTCAAGTTTCTAATTATACAGGTTGTTTAATAAAATTACTTTTATAAAATTCCATATTTTTTATAATTATTTTAAAAAAGGATTGAATTAAAATATTTTGTTTCAAAAGTTTCAATGTTTTAGAAAATATATGAATTTTAATTTTCTTAATAAAATTATTTTTAAGAACATAGTTTGATTTAAAAAATGTACATGATAGAGAAAAATGTATCAATTAACCAAATTAATATTTATGAATATAGAGAAATTGTTTAAGTCTTTAAACTATTTTAATATCCTTTTGGAGAGAAAATAAAGTGAGGATTTTAAGAAAAAATGATAAGTGTCAAAAATGTGGTTTAAAAAATGATAAGTGACAAAAAAACTTTTTTTATTAATATTGATAGATTATGAATTATAAAACATGTTTGAAGATAAAATATAATTATAATTGCATATGAATATCTATTTTAAGTAAATAAATAATAGATATATTATAGACAAATAGATATATAGATAAATAGATAGTTTAGAAAGTCATTTATTAAACTGTTTACATTAAAAATAAACACGAAAAGTTACAGTACAATATTTTAATTTAAGATATGTATAAAATTATATATACGTACTTGTTCAAGAGATAAAATAATTATACTATTTTTAAATCTCTTATCTAAATAATTTTATTTTTAAATATTTGTTTTAATATTTTCTTATAAAAATTTATTGTTTATAAAAATCTTATTTATTAAAAACTCAAGGTTCTAATTATACAGGTTGTTTAATAAAACTACTTTTAGAAAATTCTATATTTTTTATAATTAATTTAAAAAAGGATTGAATTAAAATATTTTGTTTCAAAAGGTTCAATGTTTTAGAAAATATATGAATTTTAATTTTCTTAATAACTTTTATTTTTAAAAACACAGTTTGATTTAAAAAATATATATGATAGAGAAAAGTATATTAGTTGACCAAATTAATATTTATGAAGATAGAAAAATTGTTTAAGTGTTTAAACCATTTTAATATTTTTTGGAGGGAAATAAAGTAAGGATGCTTAAAAAGAATAACAAGTGTCAAATAGGTGGTTTAAGAAGATGACAAGTGCGAAAAGAAAACTTCTTTTATTAATATTTATAGATACGAAATTTATAAAAACAATTAATTTGACTTTTCTTTTTAACTAAAATATGTTAAAACAAATATATTTTTTGTCTCTCTCATATTAAATAATAATTATTGTAAATAAGTAAACTAAAATATAAAATATCTAAAATATAAATGCATATATTTTAATAGTTTATATATACATATTAAATATAAAGTAAAATTTCTAATTCATTATGTGTTATAACTTTTAAATACTCATTATATTTTTATTTCACAAATGGATAATAATATTTAGAAAATAAAAAATTCATATAACTAATTATTTTAATATGTTTTATTTTTTACCCATGTAATACATGAGCTCTAATCTAGTTTATATATAAAACTATTAAATTAAATATCAAAATAGTTGAACCCCTCATCCATTAATTTTATCAAAATATTAAACTGATTAGTCCATCTACAAATAACCAGTAGAAGTTTTATAATATGAGGTGAAAGAACTTTTTTGAAACTTTTAAAAAAGTTTGGCCCACTTTTTTTCCAAGTCATTTACCACAATCAAGTGCACATTATTATAGGTGTACGTAGGATCCTCCTCGCAAGCTACAACTAATAAAGTGCGTAAAGTTTCAATATTTTTTTCGAAATTCTTATTATAATTTTCATTTTGTAGGTTGATAACATAGTTACATTCTTTAATTAATTCTATTTTGAATTATAAAAACATCAAAACCTACCAATATTATTATTAGCTAAAGAATAATTTATTCTTGACTTTACATAAGCTTAGAATTTTGTAACTCAGCTGATCAGAAGTACTAAATCTTGAAATTTCATAAATAATTAATGGAATAAATCGAATTCATTGCAAACAAAGTCAACCTAAAATCATAAACTAATCACGAACCGGAAATTTATTAGGACCCAGATATGGATATTGAAACACCTAAAAATTGTAAATTAATATCTTAAATTTCTATAGGAATTGTATAGCCCCATACAGATCATATAGAATGGTCGTATAGTCTTATACATGACGTATAACCCCTCTGACAGCCCCCTGAATTTTTCCTCGTAGTTATTGTCGAAATTTGTTATACGCGTCGTATAGTCCAATATGTGTTGTATAAGAGGGGTCGTATAGGGTTATATGGGACGTATAACTCTCTGTCAACCCCCCCTGAATTTCCCTCATTTTCAGTGTATTCGATCCTATACGCTGTGTATATACCCATACGTGACGTACAGAGGGGTGTCGATCTATCCGTGCGTGTGTCCCTATATTAGAACCATTTATTTATTATATTATCAGTTTATCACTAATGAAACTATTGAATCAAACCTCAACTTCTAGAAGTTATTAAAGTTTCAAGCATTATTTTATTAGTACCATCTTTTTGTCACCTCTCTTTGTAATAATAACGTTATCAAGCAATTTCTAGTCGCAACAATTATTTTTCTAGAATAGTACCTTACATACTTATCTAACATACCCCTAATTGTATTTTTTAACCAATTTAAATCAACTCATCATAAACGGAATTCGCATGTCCGTTTTGTCCATTAAAATTGTGATTTCCAAGGTCCAATGTGTAACTTGATGAATAGTAAGGTTTGATTTAAAACATTGATGATATTACCTTTCTATTACATTAGGAATAATAAATATCTAAAAGAAAATCTTCATCAACAACCTTTGAAGTTGTAGTTGGTCTTATGATCCAATGACATGATGATGATTTGGATTTAGTATATTTAAGGCCACATGATTAAATCTGACTAAGTGAGGTTTTCTCATAGTGTTGAGATTTCTTTTGATGGAGTTCTTGAGTAAGCCAGGTTTAAAACGTTAAAATCAGCATGAATAGTTAACATATAGTATCAGAAGGCTTACTCGGATGTCGAGGATAATTCCAAACGTTGTTAACAAAAAACTTTACAGTTGTTATCAGTCAAATACGACGTACAATACAATTGTGTAGTTTATGATGTTAGAAATGAACAAGTTTTTTTCTATGATTTAGATTTAATATTGACTAAACTGTGTTTTGGGCGGTTATAACCCTTTGGATGCTATCAAGCCAATTACAGTTGAAAAGCACAATAAAAAAACAGCTAACTTTGTAACATTCCACCACTAAAACTTTATTGAGCAATCTATAACAACCAAACTCCTCATAACAATCTTTTTGGACGATGATGGATTCATTGCATAATAAAAGAAACATTACAAAACCTAGAGAGAGGCTAGGGTGAAAGTGCACAAGAAAGTAAAAAAAAGAAAATAAAAAGAAAAATGACACAAATTCAGCCTCTAAAACATGGTGAACTAGTTGTTAATCGATAATTAACTTTGGATAATTATTTGTGTATATATATATTTTGTAAATATTAGTTAGTTTTTAAAGATTATGTTTGAATATGTGTTTACTTACGTGAATTGTTCCTGTGATTGTGCTTGAATATTTTAATGAGATTACAAGAGTATAAATACTCCAAAGTCAAGCATAATCATAAGAATAATTCATAAGAATAATTCACAAAGGTAAACATAGAAACATAATCTTTAAAAACTAACTAATATCTATAATAAATATATATATATATACACACATATGCATAAAATACATACATACATACATACATACATGCATGCATACATGCATGCATGCATGCATGCATACATACATAAATACCAATAATTATCGGTTAACATTAGTTACCCTAAAAATTAAAATTCACCCAACGGTATAACTTCATACTGGAGGTTTTTAACCTTTTTTGATCCATAAAAAGCCTAATCTCTTGATTTCTTCCATAATATAATCAAGGAAGCTTGTATCTTTGAGAATAACACCACCGACCGTCCGATCGTTTTTTTCATATAATTTGCTTGTATGTATTTGTGTGCCTCCCACAGAAATATGCCACTATTATGTGTGACCCGTTTAACAACATATGTTAGACTATGAAATTTGTACATATTTACAAAATATCCCACATGCGACATAATAGAATGGCAAAGCTTGTGTGCTAGAGTTTTGAATAGGATGATTAATTTGACTAGCGGGTGGGTTATTTGATAATTTCTGATTGATTAAATATTAAACCAATAGTGGTCTGAACCATTAGGGGCTGTTTGACAACTTTTAAATGATTAAATGATGAATCAATAAGAGGTCTGAATCATTAAGAGGTCTGAACCATTAACAGCTAGCATATTATTTAACTATTCAAAAGGCAAATGTCTGACCAATTCAGATAAAAGGTGTTAACCATTCATCATTAGACTTAACCATTCATGGACAAATGTCTGAATCATTCAAACATTTGCTCTAAAACAAACAGTCTGAACCATTAAATACAGAACCATTCAGACATGTGAACCATTAAGATGCTAATTAAAATGCTGCCAAACAACCCCTAAGTGTTGAACCATTAAGAGGTTTGAATCATTAAGAGCTAGTATATCGTTTAATTGTTCAAAGGCAAATGTCTGACCAATTTAGATAAAAGGTATTAACCATTCAGCATTAGACCTTTTAACCATTCAGCATTAGTATAACACATAATCATTTAGAGATAAATGTTTGAATCATTAAGACATTTGCTTGTGAAACAAACAGTCTGAATCATTAAGTGCTGAACTGTTCAAATATTTAAATTATTAAAAGACTGATTCAGATGCTATTAAAGATCATAACATGTTCACTTACCATACCTTTTGAAATTTGCATACTTATGTTTGTTGATTCATTTAGTGAACATTGTCTCTTTAGTAGTATCGACCTTAACGATAGTCGTAGTAGTATAGTAAAGTAGCATAGCACGTTGCTTTAGACCAGGAAGTACAAGGAATTAGCTTGGATTTTTGTGCCTTACCCATTCTTCATATGTTCCGAAGAAAGTTTGAGCTTTTATAGTTACAAAATACATACGTGTGGACTCTTATCAAATATTTTATTAGATAGATTTAACGTCACATTTTCATATTTAACTCTTGAAACCATCGATTCTGATAAATTAACATATTGAAGATTGATTATGTATTATTATTCAATATTGAATAATGCATATCATGAGCTCATAAATTCGAAAAGGATGTAATGTGTTTGAATATAAGGGGACTGATGCAATGTTTATACTGTACATTGGTGACTGATTACCGACACAAAATCTATTGAAAATCTTTCGAACTAACAACACATGAGAAATTGATTTGAGTTTTTTTAAAGCCTAATGGGAATCTTCCCTCCAGAAAAAACCCAATCATCGGTAACAAATAAGTAAATATTATCTTCAACTTTACCGATATATTAACAACAATTTTCAATCCTCAATAGTTATTGATTCTTCTGTGGTTACCAAAGGATCTTTTACGACAGTTAAAAATAATATTTTTTTAATGTTTTATAGGATTTTGTTGAATTGGTTGGGAATCTACAGATTATAAAAAGATTTTCAGCTAAAAACTCTTTTTTCTAGCTTTGTTACAATTTATGTCATTATAATTAGGTAACCTGTCATCAATTTTTCTTTCAAAAAGATGTAATGAAAGTTAAATGTTCATCAATGACCCGTCAATAACAACATATACTGATGATGTCTATCATCAATAACATATTTGTTTCTAGTAGCATGCACTCTGTAAATCATTAAGAATTTTCTTCATCTTTGTAATTTCACGATATTAGTTGATTTTCTTTTTCATCATACATGTATCAGTTCCGAACACTAATGATGTGTGTGTGTGTTTTTGTACTTTTTTATGCTTGTGATATTTGATTGTTATATTTTCAAGACATTTAATATTTTAAGGCTAATCTATTTGGTCTGAATCTGAAGTTAAGAAGACGCATTAAAGGTGTATGAAAGGGTAAAACAAAATTTCACAAGCTCCTTTTGGATTGTTGGTACTATATTATAAATACTTTACAACTACTTATTTTATTTATAAGTGAAAAGTACCAAATAAAGCAAATGTTGAACAATTTTTTTTTGTTTCCCCATCTTAATATAACAAATAATTAAGAAAGTTTTTGAAGAAATGCAACTAATTAGTACGTTGAAAGAAAAACCAATACTATACACCATTTTGTTTTGTAAAATTTCATAAGTCACCAATAGTGATGTATCAATTTATGGTAATCCATATACTAATTAAAAGAGACGAAGACTTAATTAACCGTAAACATTGTATTAAGAAGATGCTCAAGTTTTGAATTCACTAAAAGGACTTCAAACTAGATGTAGACCATACTTATTCTATCACGTATCACAATCACTGTAGGTACGAAGTGACACAAATTTTAATCTGAACCCATTAATCGCAATTCCGTCACACAATTACTATAGTAACTATATAGGTTTAAACCATAACAAGATCACATAGTTGTAAGAAGCTTTAAAGGTCTCTCAGGAAACATTTAAATTTTCTTATTTTTCCAGGAGACATTTGAATTTTCTTATGTTTCTGAGTAGAAATCTTGTAAAATAACCATCATTCAAAGTAAAAAAAGTTATAGAGGTTTAAACCGTCTTTTGTAGTTTTCTTTAAATTTTAAACGTAAAATAACTAATATGACACATATTTAACCTACGATCGTATATATGGTTGTAATTATTTCTGTCTAAAAATGTCTTGAGGTTAAATTTGTCAGCTTCTTTAAAGGCAGGGCCCTTACAATGGTGGTTACCTCATCATCTATCATTTTGCAAAATTTCACGTAGCACATGTTTTATGTTAAAATGTCATGATAGTTTCATTTGCGTACAACAAGTTTGAAAAGATGAAGTGACAAAGATAACTATTGAATTAACAAAAGAAAATGCAAGAGCGTGATTGGTGTTTGGTATGCATAAATAACAAGCGGAATGAAAAAAGAGAAAGTTTGATTGGTTGATGGAACGAAATCATCCATTACACAATGATACTTATTCCCTCTAAACACCCTAAAATCATTCATCCACTCCCATATTTTTTTCATTCCACTGCTACTATTGTATTTGTTTTTTTCTATCTACCAAACAAAACACATTATTGATTTATTTTATTCGCACTAGTTAATCAAACAAGACATTTAAATGATAATTATCTATTTTATTCAATAACCCATTCAATTCTCTCGATTATTCCGATACATCACAAATTCATACCAAACAAACAACTGATCGATCTCATTTTGCTTTAATGTAAACATGAACACCCGAATGTTAAGACGGATATCATGCTAGTAAATCTAAGAAAGCATGATAAATAATTCTTGTCAGGTTTTTTACTCCCGTGATCAGTCAATTGTTATCTAAAGCCGTATTTCTTTTTATCCAAATTCAGCCAATAAATTGCATATTTATAAAGGGGAAATTTTAGTTAAAAGAAGAGAAGTATCGATCTATGAAACTTTCCATTTGTACGTGATAGCGGTGAAATGAAAAGATATGTAATTGACAGGCAAAGTTCTTTTTCCCAAAGGTTAAAATCACCAAAGTAGAATCACGTGAAAAGCTTCTAGATAAGGTATTACCTTTTTAATAGGGATATTTGATGAGTAATTTTATTTACTTAAGCACGTACCCATTTATGGTAATTATTTGATCGTATATGAAACTCCTTTTGGTTTCGAATAACCAACTTGATTACATGATATGAAATTTTAGTTAAAAAGATTAAATTTGAAGTTTTTATTAGTTTATTAGACTTAATAACTGTTACAAGTGTTAGGATTCTATTCTATTATCATAAGAATGAAAACTATTATCGAAAGTTTTATAGTTTGTGTCTGGGGAGCAAGTTTCACGAGCTTGGTACATAATTTTTTAGGCCTTTATTTTACGAAAGTGATTTGTTGGTAAGAAAATGTTAAAGAGACATCATGCTTTTAATGTATAATATAGGTTAATGGTTATTTCGGTTATCATATATGTTGTAGACTAGACATAACAAATGAATAAATGATAAAGAAAACTTAGTAAAATAGAAATTAAAATAAATTTTGTTTTTGATTGTATACATATTATTAGCCACAAACTTTTACATAACCATTGTTTATGTTTTCAACTGTTTCACCTTCAAGACGAAACAATGACTTTAGTTTTGAAGCGTTGTTGACCAAGGACTTCATCCTAAGCACGTGTGCATGGCTTAAATCTATAAACACTTTTTCTATTAACTTTGTATTCTATATTTCAATCCCAAAAATAGTGTCATCAATGCTAAGTGCAAGTTGATCAAAATTAACAAGTGTACAAGTTGGGTTAAACTTAATAAGATCAATTTATTTAGCTCAAATCAAAAGTGTTATTGTTTGTAAAAATAACATAATAAGGTGATATTAAAGCAAGTAGAACGTAACATTGGCCGATATAAATATACTTTTGTCGAAACCAGTTAAAATGAGTCAAGTTGATATAATAATCGTCAATACCAAAAATAACAGTTTGTTAAACTAACCAAAATAAAAATTGTTCAAAGTCATCAGGTTTTGGCAAAATTAGTCAAGAGTAGAAGTCAAGTTTGTTAAATTCAACATAACTCAAGTCACAAAAGTCAAAATCAATGCTTATAAGTTATTTGGAACAACGATTATTCTAGTTTGAAGTTTTTGGCATTCATGATGACATATAACTCGAATTCATTTGATCTTCACGTTTCACGTACTTTATCTAAGGCAGATGTTAGGCCTTGTTTGAAATTTTTGTATGGAATGACTCGGTTAGAAGCATTAAAATACAGACTCGATCAGAAGCAAGGGAGATGGTGGGTCAGAAGCAAGGGACTCGGTCAAAATGTGAGAAAGAGAAATCAAACAGTCTAATCATTTTTCCCTTTTCCCTTTAAATAATTTGAAAGGAAATAACACCGCCTTTTGTGAAACATTTATGGCGACGACATGTTGTCACCATAGGGTGTATTTTTTATAATATCATAAACCAAATATAAATTGCAATTTACCCAGTATACAATCAGCTCTGACTGAACCGAATAAACTGATATCAAACAACCCCTTAGTGTATTTGTTCCTCCTACTTTTAATTCATATGCCCTTCCTTCATTTTCCTTCGCGAATTCTTTTACTCATATATATGAAAACTATAATATCATAAACCAAATATAAATTGCAATTTCAAAATTAGATTGACCGATTAAAATCGTTCAATTTTTTTCATTTAATAAAAGCATTTACAGTAGGTTCTCTATTTTGATGTGAGTGTTTACCTTATATTACGTGAATGATTGTAAGTGTTTGTGAGTAAATGATGTAAAAAATTTATGAGAATTGTATCGTGATTCTCATATTTGAGGAAACATAAACAATACTCATAATTTTTTTAGTATTTTTAAAAATGGTTATGAGTGTAAGAGATAAAAAAGATACTAATAAATATATAAAAAATATTATTTAATTGAATGATAAAATAAAAATAATGTTTTTAATATATGTATGGAGACGAGGATGAAGATGAGGAAGATGAAGCTAGTGTGAATACTCTAAAAACATTCTCATATCTCATTTTTTATATTTATTCTTACACTTACAACCTCCTTTAAGAATATTAAAAAATTAATAGGGGTTATACAGTGTTTCTTTAAATATAAGAAAGCATAGAACAAACCTAATAAATTTTCTCTCGTTCACTTATAACCACTCACAATCATCATTATAATATATGATACATACAACACACTCATATAAAAATAAAAAACTAACAGTAAATGCTCTGTTTAAAAGGGTCTATAAATACACAACAATGATTGTTTGTTAAAGTTCAGATATTTTAATAAAGAAACAAAAGGACTTTTTGAAATTAACATGAAGACTAGGTGGATCTGCCTTACAAAAAGCGCTCTGGTCCAGGGACTTTACATTTTTTATATGAGGACATAAACGAGTCGAGCCGATTCAACATCAGGCTCACGCATGACTCGTTTATAAACCATAACAAACGGACTGGTTTATCTTCTACAAACCGAGCCTTGTCAGGTCGACTCATTTACGAATAAGATGATTTTGAGCAAGATGTCTTGAACGGACATCGAGCGATCCACAAGCCCCCATTTTCCTCCGCAAATGAAATATCAACCAAGATGTTACATATTGATCAAATCATAAAATCTGAATTCAATGCTTAATTGCTTGACCCGCCTTACTTAGAGGCTATTTAACTAATATCGAGGCCATTTAAGTTTTAACATAACCAACATTTTAAATTCAAACCATACATGTTACTCATCAAAGGTACTTTAGGAAAACACGATATAAGTTTGATGATTTACACCTCCTTTACCAAAACCAAAAAGCAAGAGTGTGTTTCGAACTTGTGAAAGTTGACTTGCATCAAACTATCAAAACCATCAACTAATAAAATTGATGTTTCATCCATAACGGCTCTAATTTAAGTTTCGAGCCGCGAGTCGGTTGTCTTATGTGACATTCTAAATCTATTGCATGTTTGGATGGGCCAATTTTTTAATTTTTTGAAGGAGTAAAAAAACCAAAATACCCCTCTAGAAAAGTTAAAAAATTAAACATTTTAACTTTTTAACTTTTCTAGAGGGGTATTTTGGTATTTTTACCATTCTAAAAAATCAAAAAGTAATTTTATCCAAACATACCCCTGGAGTTTAGCAGGCCTGTTAGAGAGTCCGATAACACTCGTTTATCTATAACGACTCTTCCTTTCCAGCAATCCCGCCATTATGACCCTCTTCTTATACTCCTCCGGCGAACCTTTTTCCGGCCACTTCACCACCATCTTCTCCGGCGTCCGAATGCAGTTACCATCGTTCCTCCGGTGAGGATAAAGAGAGCAAACGAATATCATGGTGCATAAAATCCCAAACAGTTTCCCAAAAAACATCGTGAAAAACAACGTACTAACCACTACATACCCACCGGAGTTTGACTCACGACCACCGTTGACTTCAATCACTTCATCATCTGACATCACACTCACTTTCTTCACACAAACTGATTTCAAAACACGTGATTCAGAAGCCTTTTGACACCCTTTTTGAACTTGATTTTCCGGCGTAACTTCCGGTGGGTCAACGTTTGACTTGACGGAGAGTTGACCGCAGTATTTCTCTACAGCAACCCTTTTCCTCCGCCGTTGATCACGGCGGCCGGAGGTCTTACCACCGGCGACGGTGGTGTAAGATGATCGGAGTGTTGGCGGTGGTTTTATGTAGTCTCCGTCGTCTGTTTCGATCACCGGAGGTCGTATGCAGAGAAAGAACCTCGTTTTCATTGTTGTGTCTGTGGTTGTACGAGGAGAATCTTGTTTAGATTTGTATAGAAGTTTAAGGAGAGAGAGATTGCCGGCGGTGGGCGGCGGTGGCGGCGCCGGCTGCCGGATGATTAGATTGGAGGTTGAAGAAGAGGGAGTAATAAATGTTTATCATGTTTTGGATTTGACTTATTAAACTTTAGAAACTCAGTCGCACTCGTGTCTTTCATGACTAATATGTTTTATATTAATATTGTGTAATTATGCTAAATTACAAAATTAACTTCTCAAATAACACGCAAATCTAAGATTCTAGCCGGTTAACAATAAAATAGTAAATTATTTTTATTATTGTATTATTTTTATGAATCAATATGTTTTACGATTTTAAGTGCAATTTGTTTTTAAAGAGTTAAAATGTATGCAATATGCAAATTACATCAACAAACATAAAAACTTCATCAAACTTTTGCGGTCTATAAGAAAATTTTTTTTTTTACATCTACAGACTGTTAAAATAAACTTGTGGTGGTGTACGCCGGTGCTGGATGGTGGTGGACGTTGGGTGGTAATGGACGACGGGTGGTGGTGATAGACGACGGTGGAGGTGGACGGTGGGTGGTGGTGGATGATGGTAGTGGTGTGTGGTGGCGTTTAACTCTTTGTAGACTTTAGAAGTGTTTGGACCAAATTTGCATCAAGAAGAACTCACGCAAATGTTTTTTTTAATGAAACGTCTTTGAAAAAATAAACACTCTACAGATGGCAATGTTTGCGCATGGTCCGTGCGGCGCATACAAAAGAGCCTGCGTAGACCTTTTTAAAAAAACAAACACCACCTTAATACAGTTATATTATTTTAGGCAATAGGATTTTTAGCGACTATATATAAGTTTATACTTGAACATCAAAACAAGTAGGAAGTGTGAGGTACATAATGGTTCATAGAATGTTATAATGTAAAAGACTAAGGGGCTGTTTGGCAATCTTTTAATCAATCTCTTAATGGTTTAGATATCTGAATAGTTCAACACTTAATGATTCAGACTGTTTGTTTTGCGAGCACATATCTGAATGATTAAGACATTTATTTCTGAATGATTAAGTATTATACTGATGCTGAATGGTTAAAATGTGTAATGTTGAATGATTAAGATATGTTATCTGAATTGGTCAGATATTTTTTTTTAAATAGTTAAATGATATACTAGCTCTTAATGGTTTAAACATCTTAATGGTTCAACACTTAATGGTTCAGACATCTTAATGGTTCAACACTTAATGGTTCAGACATTTTAATGGTTCAACACTTAATGGTTCAGACATCTTATTGGTTCAGCACTTAATCATTTAGAAGTTGTCAAACAGCCCTTAACAAATCACTAGAACACGAAGATCTGGGGGCACGCTCTTAATACCTGGATTCTAGTGGCAAAGCTTCTTGACCCAAGTCCAAAATTCAATTTATGTCCGCACGAAGTGAAAAGTAATAGTGTTATACGTATGTAATACGTGATTACGATTACACAATGTATGTTTAATAATAAGAGGTGAGTATTAAGTGTGCAGCGTTAAAAAGATCGAACTAAAATAACTTCTAGACAATCACCAATGTATTATCAACTAACTGCAAATTATATTTAGTTTCAAATCTTACGGTTTACAGGGTCAATTAACTTCTATAGTATTTTATTGAACTTATTCCCAGTTTGGTGTTAATCCTTCGGTATGATTCGGTTGCGTTTGGGCCGTTAGCTCTGTATATAAGCATTATAGCGTACTCAGGAATTCAGGCTTATCATTTTTTCTAGGTTGGCCCAGTCTTCTATCGAATATGGCCCATTAGGCTCACGAATACCAGTTTTATAGGCCCATTTAGGGTGTTAAGTTTTTAATTTTTTTCTAAGGCTTTAAGACACTAAAAATCAATCATTATGAATATGCATAGGTTGGGACTGGCAATTTAAAACATAAAGGAAGTGGCTAATAACCGAATAAAAAATAGAATGTTATAAAGTGAAATATATACCTAGATCATGTCTGGGAGGTAAATGTACTGTAGACAAATGTTTGTTGATTAAATAAACAGAATATACATGTGCTGATTTTAGGAGTAGTATAGGTCTAAAGAAAAGAGATTGTGTAAAAGAAAAAAAACAACCAGATGCGATTAAATTGTTTTATAACTGTTCGATTGATAAGTCTTATCTAAGTTCTAGACTTCAATGAAGCAACCTGGCTAGAGGTGTACAAAACCGGTTTGGGGGCCCAAACCGGTTCAGGTCCCAAACCGAAACCGGTTTGGTCAAACTCGGTCAAAACCGGTTTGGCCTCAAACCGGTTCGGGTTCAAACCGGTTTCAATTCCATAAAACCCAAACCTATCAAATCGATTTGGGTCGGTTTAAAACCGGTTCCGGCCCAAACCGGTTTTTTTTTAATTTGAATTTTTGTTATATTCAGATAAAATTTTAAACTTTTAATTAAAACATAAACATTTATAACATTTATATAATTTAAAACAATTTAAAACAATTTATAACAATTTATAACATTTATATAATTTATATAATTTAAAACAATTTATATAATTTATAACATTTATATAATTTATATAATTTAAAACAATTTATATAATTTAAAACAATTTATAACATTTATAACATTTAAAACATTTAAACAAATTAAAACATTTATAAACATATATATATATATATATATACTATTTATTAACATTTATAAACAATTTAAGCATTTTAACAATTTATAACATTTATAAACAATTTATATAATTTATAACATTTATAAACAATGTAAACAGTTTAACAATTAATAACATTTAAAACATTTAAAACATTTAAAACTAAACATTTAACATAATCATTTTTCGTTCGTATTATACTTGTACGTTTATTTCTCGCCACCAGAACCGGAACTGTTACGAAGGTAGTTATCATATGCCGCTTCATCATCAGTCATTCCTGGTGTCAATCCGCTCTCTACCTCGTCCTCGTATAATTCTGCTTTGTATTCCAGTTCTCCTTCAAGTGAACGTTTGTCTTGTACACTTTCCGCGACATCCAAATAATCTTTCAAGCAAATTGACATTTCAACTGCTTGTGGAGTGAGTCGAGTTCGTCTTATTGATATAACCCTGCCACTAACAGAAAAAGTAGATTCCGAAGCTACCGTAGAAGTTTGGACGGTTAGTAAATCTCGGTTAGTAAATCTCGGGCCATGGATGGGAAACGTTTATTACATTCATCCCTTAAAGTATTATATAAATCAAACATTGGATCATTCGAACATTCGGCATTTGCCGCATGCCTTAAAGCATCATGGATTTGTGATGTTTCCCCGTATTTTAATAAATAAACATCATACATTTATTGTAATTGTTTGTTGAAAGTAGCTTTTAAAAGTTTACTATACATTGGTTTACCAACTTCTAAATCCAAATTAAAACTAATTTTACCAAGTAAAGTTTCAACCCCCGACAAATTTAAACAAGGGTTTAAAGCAGCGGCACATGTAATAACGGGAGGCATTTCTTCAAAATACTTTTTAAGTTTTTCTTTCATTTGGGGTATCATATGGGAATAAGGTTTACCCCTACACGACAATTTATTTATTTTTGAAGTCATTAAATAAATTTGGTGAAGTACCAACGGACTCGTTGGGTAATAAACTCCAGAAAGACATGTAGTTGCATTTTTAAAAACTTGAAGCATTTTTGTTACTTCTTCGATGATGGCCCAACCCGATGGATGGTAAGAATTTGTCTTTCCCCGACTTACCAAACTATTATGAAAGGCTATTAAAATTTCTTTTTGTTCAATAGTCTTTTCAAACATGTTACATGTGGAATTTCATCGTGTTGGTACGTCCCAATTCGGACCTAAACATTTAGTATTTGCGTCTTTACAAAACTTGCGATATTTAGTATATCATTGGTTATTACTAAAAATATCACGTAACATTCTTTTAAAACAATCTTTAACCATTTCAATCGTTTTTAAACCGTCTTGAACGACTACGTTTATGATGTGCGCAACACATCGACTATGAAAAAACACACCCTCACATATTGGTTTATATTTTAATTTCAAATGATCTATCGCAAGACTGTTGTTTGATGCATTACCAAAAGATATAGAAAATAATTTGTTTTCCAATTTATACATTTAAATAACTTTATCAATAAGATAAAAAAATGTTTTGGCCGATGTGAGGATAATCAAACAATTCAAACGCAATCGTACGTTTCATCATTTGCCACGAATCGGGTTCAACCCAATGGGCGGTGACACAAATGTACGAGTCCGGTGAACCGTGAGGTGTCGACCAAACATCACTAGTTAAGTTAACACTGGTTTGTAAATTTTCAAAATAGTATATTAATTCATTTTTAGCTTTTTTCCACATTTTTAAACAATCTCTTCGAAGAGTAACACGACTTACATTGGTGTAACGTGGTTGGAGAGTTCGTTGAATGAGTCGAGTCAAACATTCGTTGTCGAAATGTTTGAATGGCAAGCTTTCTTGAATTACAAATTGAATGAGACTTACATTTGCTCCCGAACCGCATCAACGTTATAAGTCCAAATATTTTCTTCGTTTGTCATCAAAACTTGATCTTGAGAAGGTTCACATTTTAACGCTTTACAATATTTATTTGCAATATGGTTTTTCAAAGTTGTGTTTGCATCTTTTTTGAAAAACTTATGACAAAACTTGCAACGAGCCTTGTTTGGACCGCTAGCCATTTGACATAAATCGTATTTGCACCATACTTCGGGGTTCCTATTTGTAGGAAGGATTGCTATCACCACGTTGCTTGAAGACGCTTCACAACCAACGGATGATTGAGCACTTTTTGAAGCCATTTCAGAGATTTTTGTGAGAGCGTTTAAAATGAAAGTATTTGTGGAGAGCGTTTTTGAGATTTTTGAGGGTAGAGAGTGTTATAAGTTGTTGTGATTCAACCAAAACATCAAATATATATACTAACCTAGTGGGAGTATAATGGTAAAAAAAACGGTCAAAAATGGATACAAACGGCTATATAGCCGTTGGGTAACGGTAACCGGTTTGAAACCGGTTTGAAAATTGGAAAGGGGAAATCGCTTAAGAACCGTTGGTTCGGGGCCGGTTTGAAACCGGTTTGGGCCTCAAACCGGTTCCGGTTTTTTTGGCCGAACCGGTTCCCGAACCGGTTTTTATGAACATCTCTAAACCTGGCTGAAAGTCGTATTTGCTTTTGCTTTTCTTTCTTTTGTTCTCTTTTCTTAGTTAGGCCCAATAAAATACAAGATATATTTGACTAATCTACTAAGATGATAGTTAGAGACTAGAGATGAGAGTGCATGATCTAGAGTTGTAACAAATATTTGACTTTCTTAATGCAAATTGTTATGTACAAAAACCAAAGAATATTGTCGATGGGATACAAAAAAAGAGGATCCTACTTCGCTCATGCATCGTCTTTTAACTCTACTACCGCCGGTAAAGCTAGTAGTCTAATAAAATTTCTGCATGTTAAGACAACACACTAATACATTTTCATTTACCATTGAGACCAACCCTCAAGCTTGGTAAAACTATAAGGGATGTATAATGCACCCGTTTGCTTTTCCTTCCGATAGGACCACTAACTAATTTAAGCAAAAGAATGTTTGTAAAATCTTTGTTTTTCTAACTTAGTCAATTGTTTTTCTCTTCTATTTGGGTGTTTCTCCTAGTTTGTTTCCTCTTATAAGTCTTTATGAAACCGAGTATAAACCAAGAATTAATTTAAAGAAACGACGGATGATACTGGTTGTGTCTCTCTTTATGCCCGTAATAAGAGATTTAAAAACTCAAAAATACAAATTTTAAATCCTTAGCTTCGAACTTGACAGTTAGTATCACCATTAGTTGAATAGTGGTTTTTCCTCATTTTTAACGGTGGTACACACGTTTTTTTTACTCTACCTTTTCATGGCAAGACTTAGGGGCTGTTTGTTTTAGTCTTTTAATGGTTTAAATGTCTGAATAGTTCAACATTTAATGCTTCAAACTGTTTGTTTCGCGAGCAAAATAGCTGAATGGTTCAAACATTTACCTCTGAATGATTAAACATTATATTAAATTTGAATGGTTAATACCTCTTATCTGAATTAGTCATATATTTTCCTTTAAATACTTAAGCAATGTATTAAATCTTAATGGTTCAGAACTTTTAATGTTTTAACAACACTTAATGGTTCAGACATCTTATTAGTTCAGCAATTAATCATTTAAAATTTGTCAAACAGCCAAACAACCTCTTAGTTGTTCACTAAAACATAATGTTTTCCAAAAAAGAGAACACATAACTATACAAAGATCCATGAGGGAAAATACAAAGCCCTTGTACTTTAACTAAGTTTCGTAAATGGATCAAATTTTATCGTGTTGATTTAAAGATATGAAGAACAATTTTAAAAAATGGTGTTTTTTAAACCGAAAGGGCGAGTTATAGTTAGTATGGACAGATATGGTTTTGCTATTGATAGATCATGCAGAGTTTGAAGTTGTAGGATAGCAGTTAGGTTGATTTGCATATGTGGTATAGTGTAACGAGTTTTTAGATTTGCCATGGTAGTTTATTCTCATTTTGCACCCTTTCGTCCTTCTTTCTTGTTTCGTTTCGCGTTGTTAGTTTTTGTGTGTTTCACTTTTCTAGTCTTGTACTCGCATTTGCGGATCGTTTTAATTAGTCGATTTCTAATTTGTCTTCCTATATCTAGTTTCTTACTAGCCATGTTTATATTAATAATTTTTTTCTCATTCAAAAAAGGACAAAAGAACTTCTCGGCAAGATCTATGTTGTTATATATTGTCACGGTCTCTAGATCACTTTAACAGCTAGTTTCATTACACATTTCAATATTTTTATGATGTATAATGTATTTTTACAATAAAGTTTGCTTAAACTTACAAAATAGATTGAGACGCACTCTTGTATACTAATTCACAAATTCACCAGCCTTTTGAAATTACATAGGCTTACGCAACTCACGGTTAATTACGTTAAGACCAATGGCTTTGTAACCCATTGGCTTTAGTGATTATAGTATTGGTTTATTACAAGTACGAGATTAAATGGACTTAGAGTAAAAAAAATTATTACGAATGAATAGGCTGCTTTGAAAATTTTGCTATTAAAATAGAAAACAAGTTTCAACTTTATACAACTATTTTTATTAATATGCTGCAATTTTCTGTGACATTCCCAAAAATGCATCATACAGTTCTTTATATTAAACATGTATAGAAATACTAAGTCAAAGATAACAACTTATGTAACAAACATGATGATGCTCCTAAATACATGCATGTATAGAAATACTAAGTTAAAGATAATAATTGACTTCTTGACTAGTATAATAAATTTATTAAATGGTCTGGTCAAGATGACGGGATCATATCAAGTGCGATATGCTAACCACAGAATTAGAGTAGACATAGATGAGATCAAACATGATGAATTGATAAAGTGTTGTCTAAATAATTCATTAATGGGTTATGAGTTGGATGGGAATGCAAGTAGCAACATATACATATATGACTTAATTGTATCGTGACTTGTCCCTACAGTAAAATGGTGATTTTTTTTATCTTTTTTAACTAATTTAATGTTTCTACAAGTTTAAAAAGTTCAAAGATTTTGTATTTCTAACATTGATGAATCACATTATTACAACTTAAACAGTTTTCGACTTATTTATTAATTTCACGCTTCATTACTGGTAATTACTTAATTTCATTATTTAATAGTTAACATAAACATTTCTAAACACATAGCCCAACACCGTGGGAATTTTTTTATTTTATCAAAATCATGTGCAATAATGGTTTATTGTCTTTTTGTGTTTATTAAGTGAATCATTTTTATACATATAACAACGCAGCAATACATCATACATGATATAACGTACTACCTAATATTCCAAATAAATAAATAGTATGAACACTAAAACGAGTTCAGACGGACTAAAGTAATGAGTGAAGTCAAGGGAATAAAGTTGACTTCAAAATTTTCTTCTTGAACGTTATTTTGTAGCCATGAAGGATTAACTTGAAAGATTAAACGTGCTTGTAACTTTTCAACATTGATTGAATTATAATTTTAGGTCAAAGTTTAATCTGGTTATTTATTTGAAAACCATACAATATGGAGAAATAAAGAAGAGTGGAACATCGAGTTTTGTCGTAGAGGTTACGAAGTAAAAATATTGTTAAATGTACAGAAAAAAATATGATGTTTGGTTTTAGTTTTGGTTCTGAGACTCCAGGACCGAGGAGAGTGTGTCATTGATGGTACCCTTGCGTCTCTTGCCGATGAAAGGGGAAGGTATTCCTTCTCGCATATCAATACGCTTGTTGCATCATTTCATCTTTTCGCAAAGACTCCACGCACATCATGTGGTTCATCACCTGAAACTTATGGGTGGGGCGGTGTTCTTTTCCGGTAGAACCCACCTGATAGCCTCTCTCTTTCGGAAACATAAACCACACCCTCCCCTAAATGAGTGTCTTTATAACTCCTAAAGCTAATAACAAAAAAATTAATTAGTGAAATCCTTAAAGGGTAAAAAGATAATTATTTATCATTAATTAATAAAGACTAACCAAGGCCTCAATCAAAGTGTATTTAGCCCGATGGTATCCTACTCCGTTTATATGGCGTCCTGTCCCTATAGATTAGGGGTTTAAGTCCTATATATGTACCATAAAGTAGAATTAGAAGTAGATAAAATAAATGTATTAGTTATCGTTTCATAAAAAAGTAAACGACAGGGTAGTGAGATGTGAAATAGGTTATAGTAAAAAATGTTGAATTTTGTCTTGTTTCATGTTGGGTGTCGAATCCAACAAATAAATAATAAAAATGTGAACCTAGTGTAGGAGACCGTTCATATAAAATAAACATTCAAACAATTTTATTAATATAATCAGTACAAGGGAACATAAATAAACGATTATCAATTCTTTTAGAATGGATAATTTACAGAAAAAGAAGAAACAGAAATGAAAAAGCTGAGGATCTTGTTCAACACGAAGCCCTTAAAACAAATTCCGAACCTCCCAGGAGAACTCGTTGTGTTTCCCAGGGTACAACAGCCGAAGCAGTTTGTACTGTCGGGGTTGATCTAGAACCCGAACTTGTTTGAAGAAGGGAATCCAGAGAGATAGAGAACCTGATTTGTTGCAGGTTTTGTGTCACACCCTCAAAATTTCCACGTGCGGGGTTTTACCGCGAGACGTGTGACAAACCAGGATCTCAGACACGGTCATATCAAACGACACTATATGAACTTAAATAAACGTTTGAACTCTAAATCAGAGTAGTCATAAACGAAATAAACATCAGTGCGGAAGCGTAAAGACAAATGTAAACCAATACTAGAAGTTCCCAAAGTATATGTCAAAATAAAATGTTCAAAGCAAAATAAATGAGTTTGATGATGCATGTCCTGAGTGCGTTTCCTAATTGTGCAACATGAGCTTAAGCGTTCCTGTGACCTGAGAAAACATGCTAAAGTGTGTCAACATAAAGTTGGTGAGTTCACATGTTTAATAACAGATAAAAATGTTTGTAACTGTTCGAATGGTAAAGTAATTAAAGCATATCGATAGGTAGCTAGCCTATAATCAAGTTAGTTAGCGTTTCAAACCGAAGCTGACTGTTTGTAAGTTTGTTGCCTTCCCGTCACGTCTAACTCAGACAGTGACAAATGTTAGGTCAATAACGCACCGTTTGACCTCCAATCAAGCTAGCGCGACTAGCCCGGGCGGGGTTTGTCAAACCCAGTAGTACTACTAAGAATTACCGCGCTACACATTACTAACGGTTCGAGAATGTAAGGACTTTTAAGTATGTTTGCACTAACGTAACAGGCGATAAACAATAATACTAGAAACCATTTATAAATAAAGTTTGCATGTTTTCTCCCCCAAAAGGAAAGTAATGTAAAATAGGGGCCGTGAAGACTCACCTCGAATGCGTGGCAACAAATCAAAAGACACGCACAAAGGATCGGGTTCCAATTAACCTGGGTTTCATTTAATATTTAATTGAGATTAAATATTAGAAATGGAATTAATTATTCGGAGCAGAATGGTACGGTTCGCAATCATGGTTCAGTTGCGGTGTCAGCTAAACAACATGACTATCCATACACATGCAAACGCAAGCATACACAAATTCACACAAGCATATAAAACTCAATTATTCATACACCCATTGGACCATACATGAAGGTATTGTATATATATATCTTTAACTATAAGAGTTTTTATAATAAAACTCATATGCCATACTTTTATTATAACCTCTCTAAACACAAATCTATACACTATTTTAAGATGAAACCACTTGAAGTTGCTCCAAGACTCATGGGGTTACTTTCCAATTCATTTATTTTAACCCTCAATTCCTCAAAATGCAAATAATGTATCAAAATACTTGACCCTTTGTTTGCTGTCAAAAAGAACAGTTTTAACCTACCTTCACTAAAAAGGCAATAACTTGAGTTCTACATGTCCAATTTAAGTGTGGTTGGGCTTTCTGGAAAATAGATTCAAAAATACACAATTTGGACCCAAGAAAAGCAGTGATTGAGTTTATTATCATTAAGTTACAACGTTCACAAGTTGACTAACAGAATCTGCCAAAACTAGATTTATCAAGTTTTAGACTAAACATGCAACCTAACAATGTTCCATGACTTCACAAGACCATGTTATCATCTAAAAGAGTTTTGAAACTCACCAAGGTGTAACTTATATCCAAACCCCTTTCTATAATCATTACACGACCCAAACTTCGTTTCTTAATAATCGACAAACACCACCCATTTACCATTTCAAGCCTACCTCACGGCTATGACCCACCCCTTTTCACTACACAATAGGGAAAACACACACACATGCACACTCACGGCCAAAATAACACACACACACACATCACCACATATTAAACTCTACACACATGCACACAAGCACATGCATACCACACACACAACATACAAGAACATATATACACACATACGGCAGGGACATATACATGTATACATGTACGACAGAAAAGAACATACTGATGAACAACCTGCACCAAACCATCAACATACAACACACACGCACATGCGCGAAAGACACACAACACCATAATCACTAAACCGCAACCCACTGACGAGAGTAGAACAAAAACCGCAATGCGACGAACCGCAAGTCATGGGTGAGTAAATCTTACCGGTTAATGTACGGGTTGATTCGATTCTCAATCAACCTATCAGAATCAATGTCGCTGCTCCAAGAACTCTCGGTTGAAACGGAGAAGGCGTCAAAAGGTGTGCGGTTGCCGGAGGTTAGAAACTCGCGAAAGAGACCGCTGGATGAAGCTTGTTCCAAGAGATCTGAGGTCGACGGCCGGGAGGTGGGATGAGCTTCGGTGGTTTAGGGTTACGGTTATTAAGAATGGCCGAGAAAGGAAGACTTCGGTTCTTTTATTAAGGGGAGTTTGTTAGTTTAAAGTTAAACTCGGGTCCCTATAGTTTTCATAATGCAATTTAGGTCGGATTTGTTTAATAAATTTTAAAGTTAGTTTCTAATACTTATAATAATTACTATATTCTTTTAATATTAACAAAATTTATTAATAATAATAAATTTATTGGAGAAACGTTAGATTATGAGGGCGATGGTAATCTGGAAACACGAGTTGTCACATTTTGGAGTTGTGTTGGTGTATGTTTCTACTGAGCCACACTCAGTATTTATAGTGGAATTCGAATCATAACAGCCACCCAGCCATTAATCCGAAATCGTAACTGCTCATTTAATTCGTCAGTAATAGTCATCGGTTCAGTCAACGTGTAACGGATACTGTTACGAGTCACAACTCGGACCTCGCACCAAGGTCAGTCGCTCCTGACCAGACCCTCGAACCAACCTTCAAAAATACTAAGGCGGCTCTCAAGCGGCTCACGGTGATGCAAAGTGCAAAGTGCGCCATCAAAGCGCCACATTGCGCCCACATGTGCGGGTGCGAGTTAAGGGTGCTTCGCACCCTTCGCGAATCCACTTAGTGTGACACCTTAAGAAACAATATAGACAAGAGGTTATAGAATATAAACTATTTTATATTCTTTCTCTCCTCCAATGTGAGACGACTTCCCACACTATTAATTCCTAATGTCATTAACTACATTAATTTTCATTCAACACATTAATTTATTGATTAAATATTAATAACCGTATTAATATTATCAATAAATTTCCAACACCTAGCATGCACACATTATGAATAGTATAAACGGAAGTAGGGTTCGTGTCCTCCAGGATACATGTCAATTATTTTAATAAAAAAACGTTTTAGCACAGTTACTATAGTTGGTTATGGGTTAATGAAGGTGGGAGGTTTAATTAAAAACTAAAACTTTTAATAAATTGAAAAAATTAGTAAAAATTCTAGCAAGCTGACAAGGCCGTATCAAAATTGTAAAGAAAATTCCACGCGATCGTGTTAAAGTTCTGCCAGAAAATCGGAAATTGATATTTTTTGTATTTTTTAATTATGAAATAGAATTACTAAAAACGTTAACTAAATTGTGAAGTAATTCGAATATGAAAACTAATTTCAACACTAAAGAGTTTTTTTGATTTGATTCGGCTTATGATCAATAATAATTATGGTAATGACTCTTTTTAATTAAATACTAGAAGTCAAGCCATTCGGATATTCACTTTATTTAATGTCTAATCAAGCGCAGTTCGTTGATTAGAATCAACCCGCTACTTTAAGCTTACGTCGTTCGGATCTTAGCGTGCGGGTTTTAATGATATAATTATCATTTATAATTAAACACATGTATCGTTTGGTATGCCTAACTAGATTGTGTGATTTTATAACAAGAGTGAATTCATAAACAAACTCAAACCGTTAATTAATCAAATATTGATTAGCGTTTTAAATCTTGAAGAACCTTATTAAAAAAATTAATAAAGTGACCCATTTTACTAATAATCTAATATATACGAAGTAGATTCGGGTTTAAGATCAAAAATCAAATAAACAAAACATTAAAATAAAAACATATGATAAACGTTTCACATAAGTTCAAACCAAATCAAAGAATTAAACGTTAATGTTGGAACTAAAGTTGTTTTAACCGGACATAACGACCAGATCAATCAAAACTAAAATAAAACAAAAAAAACTTACGAAACAAAACATGAATGATTAAATATCTTGACAATAAAAAGAATTCCACCAACGAAACAACTTAAATTGCTATTGCTCATTGCTTCCTTGATTTGATTGGCAAAATAGAGTCTTCAAGATGATTCATTTGATCATCATCTACTATTATATCTATAATAATGCATTGATTATTAGATCCTTCTTTTTAGGATTTTGGTTTATTTGATTTTATTCAGGAAAATCTAGTGATAATCATCAAAAACAAAAATTCGTAAATTTTAGGATTTTTTTTCCTGCAAGTTTACGCGGCCGTGTAAATTTGTGAATGAACTTACACGCGGACATATGAAGTTTCTGTTGTGTAGATTTCTTCAAGTTTCAATATTTCTTCAACAATACTTTTTCTATTGCTCCAAGTCTTTCATATTTCTCACGAATTCATCAACTCTACAAAATAACCCGAAACAACCCAAAGCAGATTCCAATTCACCCAAACAAGTATTGTATAAAATAAAACAAAAATACATACAATATTTACATAATATGCATCAAAATATATTTTATAACTATGAAAAATAATGCATAGAAATATAACTAACACTTCATTATCCTTTATGCTGGAAATTTTTTTATAATTTAGTATTTTTGTAATCATAACATAAAACTAAACATTATTTTCAATAATTCATATATATTCTTTTTAAGTAAGAATTTTTTTGAAAGTGTTGATATACTGATACAAACAACTATGCGTCAAGATCTATTTATGCGGTGCATCAAAATCCACATAATAATGTGCCATACAACGGTGTATTGTCTTCGTGTGTTGATACATGCCGCCCAAAATGTTAGGTTTTTTGGGAAGTATATACTTTTCACCCCACAAGACATGTAGTGTCTTATGGTTGCTTCTTACACTTATCAAGAATTTACACATTTTCAGGAATATCCCGCCTTAAGCTATGTATAAATCTCTAATATTCATACATACTTTTAGATCTGTATTGACACAATTAACTATTTTTCATATAAATTAATAAGGTGGTCATCTTTCACGATGTAATGTATTTCCTTCCTAAGTCGTCCTTCTTTACGTATATGTGTCTTTCATATGAACTAATATTAAAAAGTAAATAAATATACAATTTACTAAAATATTATTTGTCAACCTTGTATTGAGTCATTAAAAGATAATAGTGGATTAGACCCGCATTTCGTCGCGGTATGGTTTTAATGTAGATGAGAAATGTCATAATAATAGTTTTTGGGGTTATAAAAATTGAAAGATATAATTTGAAAGATTCTTAAGGTTATAAAAATTAAAAGATGTAATTTATTGTTGTTGTTGTTGCTGCTCCTGTGATAATCATACATCTATACACAAAACCCTTTTTAAATTTCATCTAAACTTATTTTATGGACTCAACCGTTCACTAATTTGATAGAAGACCAGAATCACCATATGAGCCAATGAGCTTTTGATTAATAGTTCAAGTAGAAAACGAGAGATTTTGTTTTTCTTGAAAGGGCATGATTTTAATGTTGACACTAATGTATGATTAAGAACTTGATGTTAATAATTACTAACCATTAATACGTAATTTAAAAAATAATTATAATAAAAATGATTCTTAAATTTATCATAAGAGGAAGTATTAATTAATGAATTATTAGATCCGGAAGACGTGTCCAGATGTACCTTTTAAATATGACGTTTAGGCCGGATTGATACATGACATCAGCAAGCAACTTTTGGTCTCATGTAAGGTTGGTTTGACCATTGACTTCTTGAGATTCCTCATGTACTGTACTGGATAGGTGTCTGTGATAAGATTAAATATTTGGTGTCTATTTCCACCAATTAATGAAATAAATCATTTTCTTCATTGTCACCACCAATAGTTATTTGGCTTTAAAATAATATGCTAGCAAATGGCGCATTTGCATAAGATGTCATTAATGTGAAATGGTCAATATTCATCATGTTAAAGCTTATTGGTTTCCATGTCTATTTTGTTTGATGGTTTCTACTACAACTGTTATCAATTACCACTCAAAAGAGAGATTGATAATCAAATGTTCCCATTAATTTGACTAAGGATCCCAATTATAATAATTTCAGGTAAATTTATAGTTAATTTATATTACTAAACGTGTAAACATATTATTCAAATTCATATGATAACCATATATATAATTATATATCCGTTATTTAATACATTATTAGTCTATGAACAAATACATATTGACTAAAACAAATCATTATTATGTTTGTTACTTACAGGACTCAAATATTAAAGATAACATAAAAGAAAGATAAAAGCATTGTTTACTTTTCTTCTACCATTTGTTAATTATTGTTTTTATATAATTAGGTTGTATTATACATGATCAATAAAACGTTTTTTGAAGACACGAAAATTAAAGAAGAATAACGCAATTAGCATCTCCCAGTTAAAATCCAACAAGATTAAAGATGGACGTAACATGTTCCTGTCAATTCATTAAATCAGAGCAAAGTAATCATTTTGTGAAAACTAATAGTTTTCTTGAACGATTATGTGTTTCTTTAAATTTTATATGAATATTTTTAAAACACATATTGAAAAGTGATATTTTGATCTCTAATTAGAAAAGGGTTCATATTTGATTTCTTGAAGGGGCAAAAAAAAGACATTAAGTTTCCCTACAATACCATGCCTTTATTTGGACATGTGATCGGTACAATAAACTAAGTACTTTATTGTTGAAAAAATTATGTAAATTGTATTATACATATATCTTTACACAAAGTTTTATTTCAAATTATTAAGTAATATAAATAATTTAATAGTATTTTGTAGTTTATGTATTCTTAAAAAAGATACAAATGATAAAAATAACCAATCAAGTTAATCTTTTTTGTTACATTATGAATGTCAAGTAATTTCTTGTCAAATTTTATTATTATTTTTTTACACGGACTTCAAAAGATTTACTGTTTCCTTAACAGAAACTCTGAGTTTATAAATACTAGTCCTAGGTTTAAACTTTCTGAGAACGACTGAATACCTAACATCACATCGAACCACACAATTAATCAAACATAGAAACTTTAGTAGCCGTCACATTAATTACATCAAAATCTTCAAAACGATCATAGCAAACATCATCATTAGCAATCATTTTTGATCATATGTACTCATTAATTACTTTTAAAAAAATACTTTTGAATCAAATCTTGTTCATTCATTATTGTATTGAAATCATTATGTTTTTTATTATTAATATCTATTGTGTTTGATATTTATTACTTTATCAATTAAAAATTAGTGATGATTCCGCGATCATTAATTCAAACTCAATTTAACACTGATAATTCATGATTACGATTTTTGGATTCACAAAATTGACATGTATATGACTATGATGACCTCTTTGAACCCTGATTCGAACTCACGCAAAACGCGGATGGAAAAACTAACTAGTTTTTATAACAATGTATGATAGAGTCCATTAATGTGATGTAGGTCTTGTGGGCTATATGGCGGTTCAGGAACGATTAATTTGGTGTTCGACAAAGCAGACATGCCGAGGATCTCATTCCCAAATATATTATTATTATTATTTATTTGTCAGTAGGAATCTTAAAGTTTATATTAATTGGGACATGAGTTACTCTTATAACCCTTTAACAGTTTTGTGATTTTTAAATTTTCTTATCTAGTTCTTGCTAGTATTTTTTAGTACTATCACACCGTTTAAAAGATAAAAGTTTTGCCTCCTTAATTCTAGAAACAAATATATACAGTCAATATATAAACTATTACTGTGGTTCATGAAAATTTAAGGTTTAATATAAGTTCCTTTAAACTTTTAATATTGTTCTGTTTTACTTTTTTCCTATATATAGAAAAGTGAAGAAACTTTTGTAACTTTATCAAAGCTATTTTGAAGTTAACATTTCATATACTATATAAAAAACTAATTAATTTTAAAAGACTTTTCAGGTCTTTTTATATTTTTAATTCTCTATACTTCATTAGATTATATATTTATATAATTATTTATTTTTTCAAAGCTCTTAATTTATCTACAGATGCACTAGAGCCTTCGATGGGTCAATATGAATTTAATTTTAAGAATTTGCTATGCGAGAAGTCAACTACACTATTCAATCTATGCATATATATATATATATATGTATATATATATGTATATATATAATATATATATGTATATATATATATATGTATATATATATATATATGTATATATATATATGTATATATGTATATATATATGTATATATATATATAATATGTATATATATATATATATATATGTATATATATATATATGTATATATATATGTATATATATATATGTATATATATATATTATATATATATATATATATAATATATATATATGAGAGGGATCAAATGAGAACTAGTTTTTTTTGTGAGAACTCTAGGAACCAATCTTAACCACTAGTTTTTAATGACAAAATTGTAATTAACAAAAGGATATTTAAAAAATTTATAAATAAAAAAATAACATAAAAATAAAAAAATAAAAACACAAAAATATTTCCCAATTTTCCCTCTTTCATAAAAAAATATAAATTTTTTTATAAAAAATAAAAAAAATTCCGTTTTTTTAATGAAATTCGTTTTACACATGTGTAATATTGGATTTACACATGTGTAAATCCAGTACTACACATGTGTATAACTAGATTTACACATATGTAAACAACAGATGTATGATTTTTTTTAAAAAGTATATCAATATAGTACGCGTTGGAAAGATAAAGAATACTGAATTTTATGGTGAAATGTTTTTGAAAAAATGATGTCGTGAAAAAAAGTTACGAACGTTTAAAAAAAGAGAAATGGCATGTGATTTGCATATGATAAAAAATTGGTGGCTGAGATTGGTTCATAAAGTTCTCACAAAAAAATGATTCTCATTTGAACCCTCCCCTATATATATATATAGTATATAAGAAGATGACACAAGCTAATTCATGTTGTTTTAAAAATTAAATACTATCTTTCTATTTTAATAAAATAGTAACTATAAGTGATATATGCTAGCATCATATTTCTTCTCAACAAATTTAGCTAGTTTTTCTCTCTTACTAAATAATAACATTATTTACTAATAACATTACTTAATTTATTTTCATATTAAAATAGTTTTTAATAAATTAAGAAGTACATCTTTTTATTAATGATATTTCTATAGAAATAAATTTTTATATAATAAGAAAAAATTTTAAAACATCAAACTTTTTAAAAAATAAGAAAAAATAAAATTGATGTTTTTAAAAAGTAATATATTTATAAACACAAAATAATTGAAATTTAAATTTATAACAAAAAAATTTTAAAAATGATATTATTAAAAAGCATTTGTTTTAAACAAAATTTTCATTTTATTTATTATAAAGAAGATTCCAATCATATACTATCTTATAATTAATAAATTTTTATTTAATTTAATATTTTATTTATTAAATAGGTATAACACACAAGTTATTAAAACCATTTATACATATACACACATTTCTAGTTGCAACTTTGTATTTATAAAGTAAACAAATGGGATACACATACCAATAAAATCGCGCAAATTGTGACATTTATTATGGTAGTCACATAGGTCTTGTATTTTGAATCTATCAATTAATTTACTATGTTCCAATTAAGCATTTAATATTTGAAGGGAAGGTATTACGCGGCTTGCAAAAATTATGACTTTTGAGTTTTGACTTTCACCATACGTACGAAGACTTGACTAACTTCTTGCTTCCGAGTTCTGAATTAACGAACACTAAATACAAACAAAAGCGCGCGCACACACACACACTATTGTCACTACATGGAAATCAACGCTAATATATGTTTAATTAAAGATCAACAGAGAGCATACTTTGGGTGATTCATTGAATTGTTTAAGCCAAATTATAAATAAAAAATAACTAAGCAGTTCTTATGGTCTTATAAAATTAATATAATCTCTCAACATGTTCCCGATTGTATTATATATATAAGGTCATGTAAATTTAGATCTAGAAACTAAAAAGGTCTTCTTTGGCTAAAGAAGACAGATTTGCAGAAACCCTAATAGCTAAGAAGATGGTGAGGGCACCGTGCTTTGACAAAAACGGAATCAAGAAAGGCGCGTGGAGCGAAGATGAAGACAACAAGCTAAGAGCATGTATCGAAAGATACGGTCACCCTAACTGGCGAGAAATTCCCAAGCTTGCTGGTATGTGTTAACCGAGTTTATTATCTCTTATAGTTACTGTTATTTGATTTATCATTTATTTTTAAGTTTGTTTGCGGCAATTATTCCATTTTTGATTTACGCACTTGCTTACATTTGTTGTTTGGTTTCTCTTACTTAGGTTTGACTAGATGCGGAAAAAGTTGCAGGCTCCGGTGGATGAATTATTTGCGTCCAAACGTGAAGCACGGGAATTTTAGCAAAGAAGAAGAAAATGTGATTATGAGTGTACATAACAGGCTTGGCAACAAGTAGGTCTAACCTATCTATCTAATTCTAGGTTTTCTTTTATTACATTTATTTTGAATTTTAAAACATCTAAGTGTGAAATTTCCTTCAACATCTTGATTGTTTTCTAAATACATTAAGTTATGTTGTTATATTCATAGATGGTCAAAGATGGCCGCACTTTTGCCGGGAAGAAGCGATAATGAAATAAAGAATTACTGGCATACACATCTTAAAAATCGGGTTCGAAAAGATCCAGACGTATCAAAAAATGAACAATCTGGCAGTCTTATTGAACCCGCTGAAGGTAACCCTAAAGCATGTCTAATTGAGACCGACGCTAATTACCCTAAAGGATGTCAGCTCATAAACACCAACCTGAACACTCAAAAGGAAGTTGAATGTTTATTGGCAGTGTTATCATCATCTGATTTAACATCATCTTCTTCAACAAGTGAATCTTCACCATGTTCATTGAGCGTCTCGGATTATGACGTTCCTAGTGATGTTACACCGCAAATTTCAGAAACATGCGGAAATTTATGGATTGATCAGCCGTTTTTACCTGACGAGGGTAGCATCATATCATCAAGTAATGATGTGTTTTCATCTTTGGGCTTACCTGATGATCTCATCTCACAAGATTCCTATCAAGACTACATCATCGATGATGTATTTTTATGGTCAACTTAGGATTGATTTTTGTAATCTAAATAATTAGATACAATTCATAAGTTGAGCATCTGTTGATTTTGTGCCCTCCTATCTCTTTGTAATGGTGAAGTTCCATCAATTTAAGAGGATTTAATGTGTACTCGACGTCTCATTAATTAGTCTTTGTACATGTCCCTCCTTTAACTCCATAAATCAACAACTATTCAAGTATCCGAGATTTCTGTTATTTATGATGAATAATAGATATGGTGATTGTTGATATATGGATATGTTGGGTTAATCGTGTTTGTTCACATGTGGCTCGTTGCAAGTTATTGGGTCATGGAGCATGTTTAGTGCTAGGAAGGCCTCCTTTTTCCTAGTTTGCTTAGGGCCCTAAAAACCATTAAGACTGCCCTGAATGGAGCTAAAATCATGGGTCTTGTTAATTGGTCAAGTTGATTATTTGAAGTAGTTTTTTTTTGCCTTTTTATGTATATGTCATGTAATTATTTGAATATAATATGAGGTTTAACAAAATAGAATTATTATTTACTAGTTTAGTATTCCGTGTATTACACGAGTTGAATCATTAAAACATTAAATAATTGGTAGCAAAAACTTGTGAATTATAAAATGATATTTTAAGATAATATATGAATAAAATTACTTATGAGTAAGAAATTCAGGTATTAATAAGATGATTTAATTTTTTAAACTTTTGTTTTCATTATTATTATTATATTATTATTATTATTATTATTATTATTATTATTATATTATTTATTTATTTTTTTTTTAAGTTTTTGTTTTAAACATTTTTTGTTGAAACAAACCATTTTGAAAAAATGTCTTCTTTATAATTCCTTTTTATAACTTTGAAATTTTAATTAAATTTTGTTTTTAAAAAAGTATTTTAATTATTTTTGTATTTAAAAGGTCCGATGCTTCAGAAAAACATATTTTTTTAAACATTTCTATAGAAAAACATATTTTTTTAAACATATTTTAATTATTTTTGCATTTATAGAAATATCTCTTTCAAAATTGATTTAAATATTACTTTTAGTTTGAAAAAAATGAATAAATATAATTAGTAATTAAGGTAATTATTGAATAGGTGAAAGAGGTGTGAAAATATGATTTACAAGGTATATAATCATGCTATGTGTCCTCCAAAACCCTTTTTTTATTAATATGTATAGATTATGTTTTGTAATATTATAGACATAGTACGTATTTGTTTTGAAGCAAGTAAACACAAATATGACGTCAACTATGCATAATTGGGTGCCGATCATCAAATGTCATACATGTATTTGAACGCGTTTAAAATTTTATAATTATTCTTATACTCGGTTTATGCATAAATAATTATCCCAAATGTTTCATGTATTGATTTTTTATCATTTAAATCTAAAGTCAAAACAAGAACAAGTGAACTGCTTGCGTCAAACAAGTGCAATTTTAATAGATATTTGGTAAACTAAAATTCTCCCCTTTCGAGGGAAAGAACAAATTTAAATAGAGAAGTTTTTTCTCCAATAAGGAGTAAGATAAAAAAAAGTATTTAAAAAACACTCATTTTAATAAATATTTTTTATATCATCGATTTTAGTAAATAAATTTTCATTAAAACACTCTTTAGGGGAAAAACCTCTTCGTTTAGGGGTTAGTTATTGGTTTTTTTTATCTTCATATTAGTTATTTGTAGCAAATGATTTCAACCTAGTTGACTGTCATGATAAAGACTTAACGACAATGATAGCTATCTGAGAACAAAACGTTAATTTATCAACAAATTTGCTTCAAAATATATTAGGAAAGTTTATGATTTTTTAGCTATGTAAAATAAATCAATTCATAATAATAATTGTCATGAAGATGACGTGTATCGTTGCTGAACTCAAGCTACAACAATTAACAGAAACTCAAACGTCTCAATATATAAACCTAATGATTTGCCAAAGAAAATAATAAAATATAAAGACAAATCAACAACTTGATGATCCGATACTAAATTTGAGAAAAGACCAACACCAAGATCAATATTTTTATCAGATCGGTGAAACCTTAATCAAGACACCAGAGAATGAAAGAGTTTTCTAGAATCACAAGTGTGTAAACGTGACCGATCAACAACTCTCAAACATGTATAAAGGCTCCTGATAAAAAAAACAGAAGATCCAAGGGTCTCGAATGACCTGCGTGTGAATTTTAACTTACTATTTTTAATAAAAAGGTAACAATGAGTAACACGTGACAGCACTACATTTCTGTTTATCAATTTTTTCCGCTTTTCTTTTATATCAAATAATCATATTAATTAATAATAATGTTATTTAATTTTTTATATTAATATTGTTTTTAATAGATTAAAAAATAGATATTTTTATTTTATGTTATTTCTAAATAAACAAATTCTTATAAAATAAGAAAGCTTGCTAAAACATCAAACTTTTATTAAGAAATATTTAAAATTGATAATTTGAAAAAGTATACTTTTTATATATAAAAAGTAATTAGAATTAAAGTTAAAATAAGAAAATTTAAAAAAAACCCATTTTTTTAAAACGATTGTTTTTAAACAAAATTTTCATTTTACTTACAAAAATAAGATTTCAATTATATGTTATCTTAGAATATTATTTTAAATTAATAAATTCTCATTTCATGTAATATTTTTTGTTTATTTAATTTATGTAACATATGAGTTTATTAAAACTAATTAAAAATAAAACAGGTGAACACCGGGGCATTGGAACACCGGGCCACACCCACCTTCTTATCGGTATCCAACGAACCTAAAGCCCAGAAAACATGTGGATCAGCAGCCTTCCTTAGCCCAGAGAACAATAAGCCCAGCAACCTCAACTTCTAGCCCAAAGCCTATAAAAGTGACCAAAAACTAGAACACTACAAATAGATCTGATAAGAAAGAGCCTTATATTTTCAACAAAAAATTTGAATTATTTATTTTTATTACAATTATCGTAGTTTAAATAAACTTTGTTCATATGTATATAAGTTTTTATGTTAAGTACTGTAAAGTAAAGTAAATCTAATGGATATGAACACCAGATTCAATATATCTCCCAATACGATCAAGAACAATATGAAACCAACTATTACAAGAACAAATTCACCAATGCGATGAACCAAAACAAACGAACGAATCTGAACAATAATAGACTCAGATTATGAAGCTGCACTAAGATCATGCAGATCAAGAAAGAAGACAATGAGAAATACTAGATCGTAATTGAGAGAGCGTGAGAAAAAGACTGGGAGAATAAAAACCCTAACAAGAGCATAAGATGCATTTATACATCGCATAAAACACTCGGTCCCCTTCAACTATCAGCAACTCAACGACACCCTACAGATCAGCAACTTGACAACAACAACCCCTCAACAATTAGGAACCTGCAAAACAAACACTAAACACACAAATAACTAAAAATAACAGACACGAACATGATGAATTGAACAACAAGAGAGACTATTAATTTTTACAAGTACTCATTTTTAATTATCGTAGTTTAAATAAACAACCATCGTAGTTTAAATAAACAACCATCGTAGTTTAAATAAATTTTGTTCATACAATTATCGTAGTTGAATAAAAAAGATTTAAAATAAGATAATTGTTCATTTAAACTACGATAGTTAGTCTAAAAACTAATGTTTTTCAAAAGTATAATTTGTATAGACCAAATAATAATTAATATTAAAAGATAATTATAAAATATTAAAAAAAACAAAATGTTTCTTCTTTTATCTTAAAATATCATTTCTATAATTGATAAATTTTCATTTTATTTTATATATATTTATTAATCACGTGTAATACACAAGTCTACAAGATTTTAAATCCATTTTAGGTGTTTAGTATTAATTAAATTGTGACCTTGCTTATGTGATTAAAATTGTATATATTTCTTGATTGTAAAGTGGTTTTATTGGAACTTTTATTACATAATCCAACATGATAAAAAAAATTCTCGGACGTTTAAAGGCGTAGGTATGGACGTATGGTGACATTGGTGAAAAGAGATTTCTAAAACCACCACGGTACCGATGACGTTCATTTAAAATAAATAATAAGAGAATGATAATTTGACAATATTAATTTTATCTTTTAATTTTGTTACTAATAATAATTATAGTCTTAATGTTCGTTGATTTCATTAGTTTCTTATGACGTGACATATGACATAACGTATTACATAATAAAATAATAAAATATTAATATATCACTCAATTTTTGCGTTTATTTGTCTTCAAATTACTCAACTGACGACAAAAGAGCTACGCTGATAATTTAGAAATTGTTCTTTTGAAAAATATTGAGTAATATATTTATGTTATTAATTGTATCTGTCTTATACGTAACGTTACGAGTCACGAAACGTGATATGCCATACAAAACTAACAAAGTTAACGAACAGTTAGATTGTAAATGTTATTATAACAAAATAATTGTGTTTTACGTTTTTATATCATTTTATGTTATTTTATTTATTGTTTCTATAGATTATATAAACTATTATCTATCATTTTGTTTTACAATTAAAGATACATAATGATATAACTTCCATGATGTATATAATAATACTTATAGTGGTAAATATAAACCAATGTGTTATTTTTATCATTGTTTTTATATAAATTATATAATATTATAATTATTTATCATTGTGTTTTACAGTTAAAAGTAAAAGTAAATTACATTTTTCGTCCTTTGACTTTATAGCAAATTTCAAAGATTGTCCTTAAACTAAGAAAATTACAGTAATTGTTCTTTACGTTTAAATTTCGTTACATGTTTAGTCATTTCCTCTAACGGACGTTAAAATTTCCAGTTAAATTTCGTCACATGCCATGCACATGAGGGCAATTTTGTCATCTAACCTAATTAATTTACAAACTAAATAAACAAATTGAAAGAAACAAATAAATATAAAAAAACCCATCAATATCTCTCTACTATCTCTCTCATATATATACGTACATACATATATACATACAGCTACCACCTGTAGCCACCATTGGCCTGTCCTATACTACCACCACCAGTAGCCACCATCATAGCCACCACGGCAGCTACCACCGGCAGCGACCAACGTAGCCACCACCGCAACCACCACCGACGGCCACCATTGAAGCCACCACTGAAGCCGCCGCCACCTCCGGTCACAACCGCCGTGAGCTTCTTGAACCACCAAAAAACAGATCTAACCACCACAACCACCATAAATCTCTGAAGCAGCCTCCCACTCAACTCATCCCCACCCCACCCTACACCATTATCCCCAACTACCACACCACCACCGCTAGCCACCACCGGTAGCCACCATCGTAGCCACCACCACAGCTACCACTGGCAACCACCAACGTAGCCACCACCGCAACCACCACTGACAGCCACCATTGAAGCCACCACCGAAGCCGCTACCACCTCCGATCACAACCGCTACCACCTCCGGTCACAACCGCCATTGAAGGAGAGAAAGAGAAAGAGATGGTGTAGGATGGGAGAGGTGGGTGAGTTAGGTGGGTTTTAGTATTTATGTATTTTTTAATGAGGTTAAAAAGACCAATTTACCCTCATTTGCATGGCATGTGACTGATCTTAACTGAAAATTTTAACGCCCATTAGAGGAAAGGACTAAACGTGTAACGAAATTTAAACGTAAAGGAAATTACTGTAATTTTTTTAGTTTAAGGACAATTTCTGAAATTTTCTATAAAATTAAAGGACGAAAAATGCAATTTACTCTAAAAGTAAACAATGATATTAATTTACATATGTATTTTTTAAAACTAATAGTGTTTAAAGTAACAAAATGATGATAGAAAAACAATGAATCATTGTGATATTTTGTCACTATTTTTAATGTATTAGATTAATTAATTTGTTAATTTATTATTGTGTTTAACACATTAAAGATACACAACAATATTATTTACCATAATATATATTTTTTAATTCATCGTTTTAAAAAAACACAATAGTATTCATAAGAACACAACAACTAACAAAAAGACAAAATAAATTGAATTAAAGAGACAATGACGAGATGAAAGCTTAAAAACGTAAAAAAAAATATAATCCTTTTATGTAACAATATTGTACTCTTTTTTTAAAAATAAAAGATGTTCATTTTATGATGTAATTAAAATATAATATCGTACGTAAAAGTTATAAACTAAACAAAAGTTAAAATATATCTTTATCAAAATTTTCTCTATAATTTAATCTTGAATGTTGATTAAAAAGTTGGATTGTTGAGATTACTTCTTACATTTATTAAATATTAAAAGTTTTTTATTTAAATATTTTCTTATTATTATGTGGTATAAACATCATGCTGGAGTTCTTGAAAAAGAAAAAGCCACCCATCCTCTAAACTTGAATGATTCGATCGTCTCATTGATAACCCAAAAAGGGTGTTAAACAATACAAAGATCCTAACTAGATCCTCATTTGGTTTGAGAAGAGATAGACATTATAAAATTAAAAAGTAATCCTAAAATCTAAATACATACAAGATAATACATGTCAATCGGAATAGATCTATACTAATAAAGTAAAATAATTATTGACATATGTTATATTTTTACAATCAATTTGCCACATGTTATTTTTTAACAACCATTTTGGCTTATGTCAATCTATAAATCTATAGATACTAATAAGCTAATGAAACCTAGATCAAATGGTTTAGAAAAGACATCTCATGATTTTCCAAAGTGAAGGCTATGAGTTGAAGTCTCACTAGTACAACATGCTCCAAGTGGGCCAAGTGTTTTATCACAATGAGCCTTTGGATGGTGGGTGAGCTGGGTCACCAGCGTTGTCTGTGTTTGCGGGAGTGAGTGATCTTTCGACAATGGCTTTACCCGGGTGACTGAGCTTAATAATTATTCGTTGGCCGTTAAGAAAAATATACTAATAGAAGAAGGTTTCTTTTGCCCTTTCTCATCTTTTTAAACCATTTTTTGACACTTGTCATTTTTTAAATATCCTTACTTTATTTTTCATCTAGAAGGGTATTAAATTAATTTAAACACTCAAATAATTTCTCTCTTCATAAAAATTAATTTGGTCAATTGATATATTTTTCTCTATCATCTATATTTTTTTTAAAATCAAACTATGTTTTTAAAAATAAATTTTATTAAGAAAGTTAAAATTCATATATTTTCTAAAACATTAAACCTTTTGAAACAAAATATTTTAAATCAGTACTTTTTTAAAATAACTATAAAAATATGGAATTTTCTAAAATTAGTTTTATTAAAACAACTAGAATAATTAGAAACTTGAATTATTAATAAACAAGATTTTTATAAACAATAAAATTTTGTAAGAAAATTTTAAAACAAATATTTAAAAGTGAAACTATTTAGATAAGAGAGTTAAAAATAGTACATTTGTTTTATCTCTTGAACAAATACGTATATATAATTTTATACGTATGTTATATTAAAATATCTTACTATAACTTTTCGAGTTTATTACTAATTATAATTCGTTTAATAAATGAGTTTCTAGACTATCTATTTATCTATATATCTATCTATTTATAACCTATCTATTGTTTATTTACTTGAAAAAACTATTGATATGCAATTATAATCATATTTTATATTCAAAATGGTTTTATAATTCATAATTTTTTATTACTAATTATTTATTATTTTATTTATTCAACCCGTGTAATACACGAGATACTAACGTAGTACTATATATATCAAGCCAACTCTTTAGCGATAGTATTAAACACTATTGATGTGTATATTCTTTTCCAAATTGTTAAACAAATATTTAATAAATAAAAAACATATTTTTTATTAAATAACGTAATTTTAATAAAAAAAAATTTAACAAATAAATGTTTAAAAACTATCTTTTTGGAATATTTTAAAAATATTGTTATTGTTTTATTACTTGAGATAGCTAGTGATACATAATTTAAATAATATATTATCTCTAATAATAATTTGATATTTATATATATTAATTAGTAGTTTTATAATTTAATTTTTATATTCAGCTCGTGTGATAGACAGTATTAGAGCATGTTTGGGATTGATTATTTAATTGAAAATGATTTTTGACAAAAATAGTTTATTAACTTATGATTTTTCAAAAGAAGTTTAAAAAAGTTATTTGGATTAGTTTTTAAACTAAAACTTTGCATAATGAAACATACTTTAAAAATAAGGAGAGTTAATAAAAGATGATAAAAAGGTATAATAGATAAAAAATACTTTTGAAAAATCAATAACTAACCATTCCCTTACTTTTTAAAGCCAAAAGTTAATTTCAGAAATATTTTTGAATTTATCAAACATTTTTTTTTGAATTGATTACTATTGTTATACATCCAACTCCCATGTCTCGCTTCCGTTGACCCTTTTATATCCAAGTCGTTGATGCCTTCTACTCATCATAATTTCTGGAAAATTCAGCCTGTTGTTCTCGATTATTTATGCTTGAGCTGCAATCAGTCGATCGTAGATAGGTTATATTAACCTCAAAGGCCGACGCATTTCCAGCTGATATACATATATATCATCAAAGCTATGATGAGATGTCATCATCTTCCTCCGCCACCTGCAGTCGTCGCCGGCGACATGAGGTGTTCTTAAGCTTCAGAGGCAAAGACACTCGACAGAGCATCGTAAGCCATCTGTATCGTGCTCTTGACCTGAAGGGGATCGCTACGTTCATAGACGATGAAGGAATCCGGAAGGGATTGGATATCGGTGCCACACTGGATCAGCAGATCGAAGAATCACGGATAGCCGTGATCGTTTTCTCCAAGAGTTATGCTGAATCACCCTGGTGCTTGAATGAGCTTGTTAAGATCATGGATTGCCACACGGAGAAGGGGCTCATTGTTTATCCCCTGTTCTATGACGTCACCCCGTCGGATGTAAGGAACCTCACGGGGGATTTTGGGGGCCGTTTTGCGATACACCAAGATGCAGACAAGCTTCAACTGTGGCGACGAAATCTCCACAAAATCGGGGCTTTAGCAGGCTGGGATCTGACCAATCCCATCGGCTCGTAAGTCTTTACTCATCATTATATTTCTTTAAAAAAATCCTACCTTTCTGTCTGCACAGTGCACAGTGCACAGTGCACAGTGCACAGGGGTTAGTTTTTTGCTCTTTTTCCCATATAGTTAGTTTACTCGTAGTAGCAATGTTTACACTCGCTCTGATTACGCAGAGTGTGTGTACATTAGTTAGTTTACCGGAATAGGAGGTGTTGCATCTTTTTCATTGTGAGGGAGTATAAGTTTAGGTAGGCGTTTTATCCGCATTTAAGCTAAAAGTTATGACGCGTGTCTATAATCAGCATAAGTAACAACTATTTTGAATTGAATTGAATTGAATTGAATTGTCATGCTGCATAAGTTCTAAGAGTACTTGGTCATCACTAAGCCAGAAAGACATCCTGAATCATTTAACAAATCGTTGAAGTTAAATTACTATTACATTTCCAAGAATCAGTTAAACATTGAACACACCCTTTGAGTGATAATTTTGAAACAGAAAAAAGTTTGTGTTCAGATAGTTAATTTGTACATTTTGATCATTTTCAGGCATGAAGCGAGTTGCATAACTAGAATTGTGGAAACAGTTCTTTCTGATTTAGATTATGCAACTAACTGCATCGATGAAAACCTTATTGGAATAGACCATCGCATGAGAAACATGATGCCACTCAACTTAGGTGAGAACGAAGTTGGCATCATAGGAATATTAGGGATGCCAGGCTCAGGCAAGACAACAATTGCTAGAGCAGTGTTTGATGATATGTGTGAACAATTTGATGGTCATTGCTTCGTTCACAATATTAGTGAAGTTGCAAAGAATCAAGGTCTAGTTTTTCTGCAAAAACAAGTCCTCTCAGGAGTCCTAGGACATAAAAAGGTGCAGATCAGTGATAAATATGAGGGCTGCAAGAAGATAAAACTGTGGCTCAGCCGAAAAAAGGTTCTAGTTGTTCTTGATAAAGTGGATTCAGGAGAACAACTAGAGGCATTAGCTGGGGCTCGTAATTGGTTTGGTGATGGGAGTAGAATTATTATCACGACAACAGACGAGAGATTGCTACTGGCTCACAAACTAGTTGATAGTACCTATAACGCCATTTTGTTAAATGACGAAGAATCAATCCAACTCCTCAACAATTGTGCTTTCCAGAATGGTATTCCAACAGAAGCACATAAGGAGTCTCTAGACCGTGTTATCCGTTATGCTGCTGGCCATCCTGGTGCCCTCAAGTGTTTGGGTTCTAAACTGATTGATAAGCGGATAGATGAGTGGGAAGATACAATAGATAGCTTGGCAACGTGCCCAGAAGCCTTAATTGATAACATGCTAAAACTGAATTTGGAGGGGCTCAGTACTTTAGAGAAGGAATTATTCTTAGATATAGCTTGTTTTTTCAATGGGTGGATAAAAGAGGAGGTAATTGATATACTTGATAGTTGTGGATTCTTCCCAACTAGTGGGCTAGGAACTCTTAAGGAAAAGTCTCTCATTACCTTTTCAAAGGAGTCTATCAATATGCATAATTTGTTATTGGAAACGGGTCGGAATATTGTCCGCCAGGAACATCCTGATGACCCAAGCAGGCAAAGCCGGTTATGGCATCCTGAGGAAGTTAAAGACGTACTCATGGAAAATAAGGTACATGCATACATATATGTACATATACACTTATATATCCCTTCCATATATATATATATATATACACACACATCATCTTGCAAACACTAGATACTTTAGTGTAAAGAAGATATCTATGAACAAAACTCACAGTTCTTTTAATATGAATTACAGGGTACAGAATGTATTAAAGCTATAGTCATGAGCAATGTCAACAAATTGGACGCAAGGGCCGCTTTTGATGCTTTCACAAGCATGAAAAAACTTCGATTACTCCATGCCAATACACAGAGGAGGATTTTTCTAGTACATGGTTCTACCTCTGTTTCAGTTCAATGGATAATGGAAGGTTCTGGCTGTCTGAAATATCTACCTTGTGACTTGAAATGGCTTACATGGGATTACTTTAATTTAGAATCATGGCCGATAGATTTTCATGCAAAAAAGCTTGTTGAACTTCAAATGCGACATAGCAGCATCAAAGACCTTTGTAGTAGAGGAGACATGAAGGTATAACACAACCTCGCAAAGTCGCAAATCTCTGGTCTTTAACTTTTAAGCATGTGTAGGATACTAATTTCCTATTTCATTTTCTTTCGCCTGACAGTTCCTAGACAAGTTGAAATTCCTTGATCTCAGTTTCTCAGAGGACCTCGTTAGAACCCCCAACTTTGGACGTCTTCCTCATCTCAAAAAACTAAACCTTGAATTCTGTTCAAGTCTAGTTGAGGTGCATCCATCAATTGGATATCACTGCAACCTTGTTTACTTGAATTTGAGATCTTGCGAGAAACTTGAGTCTTTGCCATCGAGCTTGGAGATGAGATCTCTTGAGGTTCTCAATCTATCTTGTTGCTCAAACTTGACAAAGATTCCCGATTTTGTACGCATGACTAATCTTCTGGAGCTTGATCTGAGTCATAATTTAATAAAAGAACTACCATTATCAATAGGCAATCTTCCCAGTCTTACTTACTTAGATATTGGCAACTGCAGAAATTTAACTTACATTCCACGGAGCATTTGGATGTTAAATAATCAAGCAGAAGTTATACTTTATGGTTGTCCACTGTCTGAGGATTGCTTAGTGAGGGCACGAGAATAACTATGCCATGCAACATGCACATAACACCAATTGAGGCAAACATCTTTAAAATACCACATATTGATTTTATACATCAAATATTGTATTTGTACTCTTTAATAGTGGTGGACACAAACTTTTTTCACGAGGTCAGTAAATTTCGGTGATTGGACATTTATCAGTTCGATTTACAGATTTTTTTTCCGGTTAGGACTCAATTTATCAACTCATTTATTTGTCATGTGACACTCCACACCGTGCTTGAACCTCACCTCAAAAATAGAAGTGTAAGGTAACTAATTTATTAAAGATAAAAGCCGGTCATTTGGCTAGTCAGTTGAGCAGTTATAACTTACCATTGATTTGGTTGTGATTAGTTAACAGCAGTTATATAGCATAAGCTCTCTATAAAAATACAAGTGAAAGGTAATCACTAACATTTGTTACAACTATTTTTCTGAATTAATTTTTTGGGTAGGTTGATATATTTAGCAAAATTTCAACTTATGTCCATGGAAACTGCTGTTTTACTTGATCAAATTATGGGTTGGTTCCTGTAAATGAGACTGGAATATATATAATCTGAATATTATTAAATCTGCTCAATTGTGATAGAGGGGAACACTAAATGTATAGGAAAGAAACTAAAAAACCCTGAAAACCTATCTTGAACTGTGCGTTAAACACTAATAAACCCTAACTATAAGATACTAATAACTATATTTAACAGCAGCTGTTGTTAGTGTTGTTGTCGTAGACATGGTAAACTACAAGAATGTCGCCGAATGAACCAAATTGATCCTTTGAATATAAATCTCTCAAAACCTTCTAGGTCTTGATATGGCATCATGGGCAACATTGAGATCGACGAGAAGCAATGGAGGGGGTCCCTAGAGCCAGTGAGGGAGCTGGGTCAACCTTAACTCGATTCGGTCTGGTCCCTGTGTTTGGGGATTTTGCAGGTTTGAGCTATTTAGACACTTTGAACATCTTACAGCTAACCAACCTGACTATATTAACAGGAACACCCGTAAATATGTCATGATATTCTAAATATAAAATCCCACACATTTTATACCGTATCACCACAACACATGATGCAACTGAATGGTAACATGATTCACAATGCTTAATCTTCATCAGAGTCATCGTTTAGAAGGTCACAGCCTTGATCACACAAAACTACAATGTGTGTGAGAGTTGAACATCATTTAAATGAAAAATGTGAATTTGTATTACAGGGAAATTGGAGGTTTACATGAGGTAATTCAAAGCCACCTTGTTCATTGTGCGGCAATCTTACAAGACAATATATACAAACATGTTTTAAAACCCAATTCACGGGTTTTCAGACACCCTTCTTCCCTGGTAACAAAGGAATATTTCCCTTTTTATCCTCAACCAATTCCTGAGATGTTTTACCCTCAGAAAGTACAACCTTAAGAATGCTGTGTCGGGCTATAACCACAAACTTTTTATGAGTAGTAAACCTTCCTTGTTGGTTTAATTTACGCAGTGAGCTAAGTGAGGATGGCATGCTCAGATTCTTGAAGCTACTCAAATCTAGTTCAACAAGATTACTCAGAGTCTCAATTGAGCCAGGTACTTTTATCATCTGGCTATTAGAGAGGAGCTGTGACTGGTAATCCATTAACTTGGGACGTTTTAGGTTTAAACAACCACTCAGATCAAGACATCTAAGTGATTTCAGTTTCCAGAAGATTTTGGAAGAGTTTCAAGTTTTCTGCAACTTCTGAAGCTTAACAAAATTAAGCTATCTAGATATCCAATAGATTCGTGTACCTCAACCAGCCTTATACAATATTCAAGCTTTAGTTCTTTCAGATTTGGAGTTCCAGTGAAGTCAGGAGTCTTGACTAGCTTTGTAGAGTAACTGAGGTCAAGAAAACACAATCTGAACAGAAACTGTGGTTAAGAAACAACCAAACTATTGTAAGTACACTGAATACTGCCTTCTATTTTTAAAGGAAGTGTGGATTGGCAACAAATGTACCTTTATACCATGCCATAGTTCAGATATGCTGCTACCAGGTAATTCAAGCCCAACAAGCTGATTGCCTTTAAAACTTGGGGGTAAGGATTGTTGGGGGTAATAGTTCAATGTTAGCCAACACAAACTTTTAGGAAGATAGTTGGATCCTTCAAGACACCTTAATTTGTTATGGCTGCGTATTTGGAGTAGTCTGAGGTTCTTCATGTTCCTGAATGCTTTTGTCATGTCTACACCATCAATGTCATAGTCATGCATATCATCAACAACTATCGCACCAATCTCCTTTTTACTCTGAAATTAAAAAAAGATATATACAATAACAATAAGGCTGGACTTAATCATGAAAAGTTGAAACAGCTTTGAAAACTAATTATCCATCATACCTTGCTGTCCATCAACATGTCATAAACTTCCTCAGCAACCCACACTCGACTACGTTTTCCAGGCTCATCAGGATGCGTCTGACGAACGATATCCCTGCCCATTTGTTCTATCAATCTATGCATCTTAATGCGCCCCTTCAAAATACTCATGAGAGATTTCTGCTCCAAGATTCTTATTCCAATGTCTCCAAAGAATCCACAGCTATCTAGAATATTAACTGCATAGTCCTTCTTGGCGTCATTGAAAAAGCAAGCAATATCCAGGAATATCTCCTTTTCAGCAGCATTTAAGCTATCGTAACTTCTCTTAAGTGTATCTTGAATTGCTTTTTCAGGAAATACTTGTAACCTAGCCAAGGTACTTGTCCACTCTTTCTTGCTTCTACCACATAATAGTGAACTTAAAACTTTAAGAGCCAAAGGAAGACCAGCAGCATAACTAATCACCTGGGGTAAAAGGTCTTCATACGCCTTTGTGGAATCATCCTTCTTAAAGGCGTGCCTTCTAAGAAACTGATATGATTCAACATCATTTAACGATCTAACATAATATGTGTGAATGATACTATGCATCAGCAACAAAGTTTCATCTCTTGTTGTGATTATGATTCTACTTCCCTCACCAAACCACTTATTGAAGCCAACAAAAGCTTCTAATTGGCTAATGTCATCAACATCATCAAGGACAAGAAAGACTTTACGGTGGACTAACTTTGTATAATTAAGTCCAAAATTATTTCTTACATATAGGTTTTCATCCTTTAAAAGTCTCGACAACATTACCCTTTGTATATGATTAAGCCCGTAATATTTTGAAACTTCCCTAATGTTTTCAACAAAGCATGCACTGTCAAAGCAGGTTGATACTTGGTCAAAAACAGCCCTAGCTAGGGTTGTTTTACCAATACCTCCCATACCACATATCCCAAGCATGTGAACACTACCTGAATTAAGTTTCAATAGTGACATCACATGTTTCATTTGTGCCTCTATTCCAATTAGGCTATCATCAACACTTAACGACAACCAATCCAATTTTCTTGAGATCACATCAACGATACTTTTGATAACTGTAGCTTCATCACTGCATATTAAAAGAAATAAAAGGGTGACATTAGCAAGATCTTGAACACAAGAATAAACTGATTCTAAATGAACTTCAGTTATATATCTCCAGGGAGATTAACACCAGTTAACTGAATAAATATTAAATTACACTAGTATATATACGGGTGCGGTGCTAAGTACCTCTTAGGAGTGCACTTCAAGTACCATCCAGCCAAACTACCTACTTTAATAAGAGCTTTTCTCCATATTTCTACTTTCTCAGGCTTGTTTCTCATGAAGGCTTTCCCCAAAAGTTCCTTTCTGGTACCTTACATCAGAAGGGTCCACATTATAAAAGATTGGATATACCATTTGTCCAAATCTCTCTTTGCAATTCATGATTTTCACAAGTTCATCCAAGCACCAAGAAGAAGAAGCATAGTTTTCTGAGAATATGATGACAGCAGTATATGATTCTTCAATCACCTGAAAGTCCTCTGAAACAATTGACCCAATCCTGGCAAGTGCTTGGTCATTTCTGAAAGCATATATATTGTGATGCTCTAGGGTAGAGTGGAGCTGATCAGCAAAGTCCTTACAGGTGTCATCGGCTTTAAAGCACATGAAAACGTCATAGGTCCACCAAGAAGATCGAGGGGATGGAGATGCCAATGTAGGGTTGCTTGCAGTCTTTACTAAAAATGATGACAAATATATATGATCAACAAGACAGCATAACAGTCTAGCAACTATCAGTTGTGCAAGAATATACTAATAGCAATTACAGGAACAAGTTTTGTTATTATTAGTTTGAGTATTTGTGCGGTGATAGGTTATGTAAGCAAGACACTGAAAATATCTACCTAGTGTTAACTCACCTGTTTCAACTTGTAACAATTCTTTCACTTGTTGCAGATGACGCTCTATTCCAATGAGTTTATAATGACTTGTATCTGCTAATTTGCCATGCTTCTTTCCCATTGCATTTTGATTATAATTTAAGTCCTCAATACTTAATTTGCTCAAAACCATTTCAACAATTTCTTTAATATGATTTGCTTGATATCTGGAAAGAGGGAAAAGAAGCTACGTGTTAAATGGTAAAGAAAAAAAGAGAAATGAAAAGACATCTTGTATAATACTTTTTAGTTCTTGCATACTGGTTAAATTGCACTATAAGTAGAACAAGGAAACTAGTGCAATACAAAAGAACTGCATAATAAAGTCAATGGTAACCGCTAATGTAAAGTGTTACGATAAGATGCCCCTCAAGCTAAACGTTCGCAGGAATGTGAAAATTGGACCACAGAGCGATAAACCGAGTGGAAAACAACCCTTTCGTCAGAAGATCAACGATCTGAACAACAACAAGCACATAACAAACCTTGAGACTTTGTGTTAGCACCGCATCTCATATGAAATGCATGTCAACATCAAGGTCGTACCGGATTGACCACTAGGTACGTAGTGCCGGTATTTTCACACCATAACGTAGGTGGATTAGTAAGAGGCATGCGTAACTCATTTAGCATAGATGTAATCCACCGAAGCTAGGAAGCGGTATGTAGCACCAATATCGTCACACCATAGTTGGTGATTAATCGGAAATCGGCCACCAACTTTGGCGATTTCACATAAACGGAGGGTTAATCGGTAATCGGTCCTAATCGTAAAAAATCGGACCTAGTCGGACTAATTGGTCAAAATTGCCTAGATTTATGTTTGAATTTTTTTGAATTTAATAATATATATGTATACATATACACAGATATACATATATATTATATATAAAATTCCAATCCAATTAATCCCAACTAATAATCCCTAGGTGGTACCCCGCCGCCCAACCAGCGCTTAGCGATTTTTACAACCATGCAAGTATCTGATGCCATGTGAGTAGTAGCTCTGGAAACTGGGATCTGCATAGCATGAAACATATTCGATAAAGAAGTGGCCACACCAAATCAAAATGCAAAGAATTTGATAGTTAGGAGTCGCATGTATTGATTATGTACACTAGCAATTCAATTTGCTTTTCATTGCCTAGTAGGGATGTGATTAGCTAACTACTCCTCTAGCTTTCATCCATGCAAGAACAATTTGATTCAACCGGATGAACGCCTTTTTCCATATCACTAACATCAAACTCCTTCATATACCCTGTTTCTTTTAAGTCCTTGGAGATTTTTTTTAATTTCCACATGATAACTTTCATTAGGGTTAGGACCACAGTTATTAAACCAGTCGCCTAGTGGGCCTAGACGACAAAATAAAGCCATGCGCAAATACGACACTTTCATTTACAAGGAAATCAATCCATGACAAAATTGACTATGCGCAGATCACTGTTATTGCTTCTTTTTGGTTTCACTATTATGCTGTTATACACAATTCAATACTTCAATCAGTTTTGGTTCATTGTTTTGCTTCTTTGTTTCACTGTTATACAGAGTTCAATCTGTTTTAAATCACTGTTTTGCTTCTATTTTGGTGAACTTCACTGTTATATGCAGTTTTTGTATTTGGTTATTTGATTTAGTGTGCATAGGTAAATACTTATTTCCCGATATCAAATTTATTTCTTTGTTACTGCAATGTACAGGAACCATAGTTTTTGCTCAATGTTCTAATATGTTCCTTTTTGTTCACTGTTTCCCAATATCAAATTTATTTCTCTATTTTGGTTTCAAGTTTTTATTAATTGTTTTTAATTCACTGCTGCTCTACTCGATGAAACTTCTTTCTTACGAATTTTTTTTTAATTCAAATTAGATTTTGGTACTTTATGTTGAAGATTATGGTCTTGGAAATTTTTGGTATTTGAAAGAAGTGTTATTTTTCATTACATAAGAAATTTTAAATTGTTTTTATTTTAGTGGCTTTTTTTTCTTAGTCCCGCGCTTTTTTTTTGCGCTTCTAACCTAGGCTGTAGTCCAAACAAATCGCTTCTAACCTAGGCTGTAGTCCAAACAAATCGCCTCGAGTGCATCTAGTGCCTTTAAAACTATGGTTAGGACTTGAAATCTTTTCTAACCATTACAACAGGATAAAACTAACAAAATCTTGAGTACCTTTTCGACAATCTTCTTCTTCACAACCTAACTTTCTTTTCAATAACAACTTTTTCTATGGCCACTGAAGCTCTAATCCCTAAATCCTCAGTATTCTCATTTCTAACCTTGTATTTTCTCCGTCTTCTCCGACTCAATTGCAACTTTTTCGGTTTTCTCTGCTAGGGCTTCCATCTTCCTTTCAATTTTCTTCCTCTGTCTCTCAGCATCTGCATAAAAGTTCTCTTGATCCTAAATAATAGCCTGGCTTCTTCCTCTAATAATGTCATCATCATATCGTTATACGCAGATGGTGGTCTCATTTCCATACCGATCTTCTGTTTAAATTGTTCTCTGTTTCAGTTGTTTATATTGTTCTGATTTGCTTCAGTGGATCAAACTAAGCATGTTGCATTATAAAGAGAAATGAATATAATATTTCTTAGTTCTTGCAGACTGATTACATTGAACTGTATGTAGAACAAGGAAACTACATAATAAACCAAATGATAACTGCTAATGTAAAATGCTGCACTAATACAACTTTAACAAAGAGATCAACTGTTGCCTGCTAAGTTACCAGTTAATGTCATTAGTAAAACTGAATACATAGTTTGCTTATTTCAGGGGCGGACCTATTAGCAGTTTGATAAAGCTTTCAAAATACGAACAAAATGAGCACTAATTCATCACCTCTAACATCTTATGCTATCTAATTGCATACCCAAAACATGAATTCGATCTGTAATAAGCAGATACTATGCAGAAATTTATAACTATAACAGTTCTTGTTAACTATGCAAAATCAATGAAAATCCGCCCTCTTTTTTAGGGCAAAAATACCTGTAGTCGATCAAACCTATCCCAGATAAATTGGCTGCTTCCACTAGCACCGATGTCCATTCCTTCACCTTTCCCATCTCGTGTTTCGCAAACAATTCCCCAAAAACCGATCCATGTCTACGCAAATTCGATGGATTGAAATCATAATAATAAACCGATATCACAAACTGTTCGTTTTTCTTTCTGCACTCCATGATCTTTGCAAGCTCATCCAGAGACCGCGATGATGAGGCATAGCTTTTTGAGAAGATCACGATCGCAATCCTCGATTCTTCTATTGCGTTCCACAAATCATCCGGTCTTTCTATTTGATCGTCCGTGAATGTTTTGACTTGATGTCGGGTCAGAGCATCATAAAGATGATCAACGAAGGTCCTACGAGTGTCTTCACCTCTGAAGCTCAAAAAGACATCATACTCTGATCGATTGAATATAGCAGACGAAGTCGCCATTCTTCAACTCTCGAGTCTCGATGAATTGTAATCTGACCGATTCACAAGTCTACTGACTTCTGAGTCAACGATCGACCTGTATACTATTGGATATAAATAAGATGTTTCGATGAAATGTCTTTAATTACACTATAGGCCCTTGAAAAGTTTCTAGTAAGCAAAATGGTTACCGAACATCTAAACTACTCTTAAGCGTCCATTGACTTTTCGACGCCTGATAGTCATTACTTGTGGTCTATTATTATATTATTATATATTATATAGACTTCAAAATGCAACAAGCACTCAAGCATATGGTACTAACTTTTCATGCATGATTTTTTTTATTGTTTTCTAGTTGATCACTAAAAATAATTATATCATGTACTACTTAATAAAAGTTCCAACGAAGCATTTTATTGGTAAAGTGATGGGACTTTACCATCAAAAGTTTATGTGTTTAAATTTTGCATTGTGCTTATGCTAGTGATTTTATAATTTATAATAAACTTTTAGACATTGAAGGCATTTTGGTCTTTTAAAAATAAAAAAACAGAAAACCTAATTGGTACTAACATAAAGGCTGAAATTGTTACAAAAATACAGGAGTATGGTATGTTAGAAGATTTTTTTTGTCAAAATCATAGTTACCAAACTATTTTGATGGAATAAATTTGAGGATAATTACACGGATTGTATTATGATTTTGTTTATTCAAACTTTAAAAAATTACGGATTTAATCCTAATTATCTGCAAACTTGTAACAAATTCGGTCCAAGAAATTGAATGGATATTAACTTCCGTCTTAGGTGGATGTGGAATGATGAAAAAAAAAACCTTGACAGCCTTAATATTAATTAAATAAAATAATAAATCTTTTGATTCCATTTATTTATAATTAAAACTAGATTATAACCCGTGTTATGTGGCATGAGTAACTCATCGTATTTTTGGAAGAAAAAAACCTGGATTGAAAAACAACAGAAAAAAATGGCAAAAGAAACACTAGTACAAACCATCACTTCCGTGATCAAAGTAGATGTATAAAATGATTGAATATATCAATATTAGATGATTTAGATATAAATATGTGTGATTTGATGTGCAGCAGGATACACAACAATGATTTTAAACGTCATTTTTGTGACATACTATACTATGGGCTGATTTATCGCTCTTTACAAGTTTTAGATTTAGTGGCTTTTCATAATATAGGATCTCAACCTTATTGATAACAAATGGCTATCACCTTCTTTAGTCCACTTCTTGATGTGTGAATACTTATAAAGAACGACACCCGGTTCAATCATCCACTTTACCAATGAGCGTTCATACTCCATGAATATTAGATTTTCATAACCCCATACGGTTGCTCGGTACTTGCAAATAGATACATATAGCGAGAGATATCAAAAGATTTTAAACTCATTGTACGTCTGTTTTCTCACTCTTAAAGTTGTTTTCAAACGAGTAAATACATCCTAACACTACCAACTTAATGTAAATTGAGAATGTTTGATCATGAACAATATGTTCAATTAATTTGTTAGATCATTAAACCTATGATGTAATTACAACTAGCGTATGATGAAAAAAAGGTTTTAACAATACTAAGCGGTTCTAATATTCTTCAATATTATGATTTAGTTTTTCGTACCTTCCTACGATCTCTTACAAATAATCATCAAACATGTATATAAACAATCATTTTAGATATTAAAAATCTTATAATTACGCTTATCACATTTAATTTTAGTTGTAATCATATCACAAAAAGTTATAAATAAACTCTAAGATAACCATAAAAAACATAACACCTGGAGTATAACTAAACCCGTGATTTTCTTGAATAAATTCATATGAACTATATTTTTATAAAAATGGTAAAATAGATTTTACATAGCTGTCTAGATCGCTTACGATACTAAGGATTAAAAAGACAATATGAGATTTTGATGGAGATTGAAACTTCTTTTGTCTTTTCGAGAAGTTTATTATAATGGCTCAATATCCCAAGGATGTACATTATCATTCATTGCTTTCATTTCTAATGGGCATAGATCTTGCTAAATTGTTAGAAGGTTTGTCACGATGTGATTTGGGTATATGTTTTGGCTTGAATGTCGGGTAGAAACAAAACCCTTGGTCTCTAAATTCCCACCATTGTTTTCCATTGAAGTCTCTAAAACTTGCACCATAGCTGATGGATTTCATTACATAAATGATGCTTATTTTCTTTGTTTTCATTAGAATCATACTCCTACAACTTTGAAGGAGATTAACGTGCTGCGTCAACTTTCTACTCTTCTATCACCTGCCTTTCATGTCTTTTAATGGTGATCGGTGGATTTAGCTATCAGAATGCTTAGGAATTTTCTTAGCTATAAGCCTCAAACAAAAATTTCAAAAGAGAAATAGTGTGACTCTTGAATAGAATAATCAAGATCCTAAACAGGTCCATTTTCTTACTCGGAGAGCAAAAATGAAACATTTACCAATTTCGATGTCTCTAGCTACTAGGAATGTTCTATCCGGGTGGGTCAATTGTGTTATTTGTGGTGAACATGTCAAAACTACTGAGTATGCGTTTGTTAGTCGTCGTTTGGCTCAATCACTCTGGGATTATATATCGAAAAAGTATACTTGTGGTCTGGAGAAGAGAAAAAAGACAACTCAACTCCTTATTCTTGCAATAGGTTGGTATTTATTGAAAAGTTCTTACAAATTGATCGTCAGAGAATGATCTCGATCAGCATAATCATTGAAAATGTGGAAGTGATTGAGTTCCTCTGGCTAAAGAATCCAACCAAAGCATTAATGGTGAGTTGGGATCAATAGAAGTTTTAATCTTTCTAATTTGTGAGTTTTACATATCTTATCTTACTTCTTATCTTATTTTATATTACTTCTTATCTTACTACTCTAATAAAATGATAAATAGGAGTGCCACGTGTCAGCACCACAATCATTCTTACTAATTTTTTTCCCGTCTCTCTCTCCTATTAAATAATTATCTTAATTACTAATAAAATTATTTTAATACATTTTATATATAATAAATTAAGAGAAATTTATTTATTAAGGTTATTTTAAATAAATTGATATTTTTAATAAGTCAAATTTTTTAAAACAAAAAATAATACCATATCTTAAAATATATGATATTTTTTTAAAAAATTTAAAAAGTTGATATCACTGTTTAATTATTTTTATACGGTTTGTTTTTTTTTTTTATTTTTATTTTTAAAAATAAACATTTTGTTTTAAAACAAAATGTATAGAAATGCCATTTTTAAAAAGTGATATTTATTACAACTCCCAAATTTGATATACTTTTTGTTTTTTAAGAATTGACTTTTTAATAATATCAAGTTATTTAGAAATAACCTTAAGAAATAGATTTCTTTTTTAATTTATTAAATATTAAAAAGTATTAAAATAAATTTATCAGTAATTAAAATAATTATTTAATAGGAGAGAGACGGAAAACTTTTGGTGAAAATAATTGTGATGTTAACACGTGTCACCCATATTTACTCTTTTATTAGAGTAAAGAGATATTATTTTGTTGGTTGTTAGAAAAAAACATAGTTGTATAAATTTTGTTATTTCAATCTTCTTAAACGCTTGATTTATATTCTCTTAAGAATTAAAAGAGTGCGTTAAATTAGGGAATAAAGATAAGAAAATAATGACACAAAATAGTTATTTTAACCATTATAACGAATTCATAAAATAACCCAAAAATAATACTTTCTTCTACATCGACGTATCTCTTTCTCAAGTCTTCTTATGACAACAAAACGAACACGAACAACAAGAGCAAAAAAAACCCGACCATCAATGTACAACTCCCTATGCATATAGTATATATCCAATACTACATAAAACTTTCTAAAATCAGCAATAACAGTACAGTTTCTCAAACAGCAACCGACTCATTTTTCTGCTGCACCAAATGTTGAGTATCCGACATCTCAACTTCCTCTTCTTGCCAGTTTCGATCCTTTTGAAACAACAACTCAATCTGCTCCAATGACTTCCCTTTCGTCTCCGGCACGAGCTTGTAAACGAACCCGACCGACACCGCGGATATCACCGTGAAGATGAAAAACGTACCCGCCATCGTAATAGCCCGAGAAACCGATAGGAAAGACATTGCCACGACCCCGCTGCATACCCGGTTCCCAACTGCCCCCAATGCGGACGCTTGAGCCCGAAGGCGTAACGGGAAGATCTCGGATGTTATAACCCAACAAACGGGCCCGATCCCGATAGAAAAGAATGCTACATTCCCGCATATCGACAGGATCGCCAACGCCACCCCGAGGGACGTTTGTTTAAAAACCGAAAGACTGATCGCCAGCCCGCATAAACAGATGGTCATACCGATGGTGCTAACGTATAGCAGCGGTTTCCTCCCGACCTTGTCGATTAAGACGATCGCGACGAGGATAAATACTGTTTTCGCGACGCCAACAGCCACTGTCGCAGCCAGGAGTCTTGACTTCTCTTCAATTCCTGCGGTCTGGAGGATCTCGGGGCTGTAGTATACGGTCGCGTCGATCCCAGTGATCTGTTGGAAGCACTGGATCCCGAATCCGGTGATCAGCATTCGTCTAAGCGAAGGCGATGGGCTCAGTAACTCCCTCCACACAGCTTTTTCCTCTTGATGATCTCCGGTTTCGGCTCCAACACCAGCAGCCTTGAGGATTTCTGATAGTCTCTCTTCTACCTCCGCTTCGACATCGATTGTTTTCAGTAACACCGATCGGGCTTCATCGATTCGGTTCTGCATCACTAGCCATCTAGGCGACTCGGGGATAATGCACAACGCGAACGCGATAAACACCGAAGGAAGGATCCCGACAGCGAGCATTATTCGCCAGTTCACATGTGAAGGGAGGCCTGAAAATGCATAGTTCGAAACATACCCCAACAAAATCCCAAGGTTTATGAATATCTCAGGGAATGAAGTGAATGATCCCCGAGAGATCGTCGGCGAAATCTCTGCGATGTAAACCGGAGCGATCATGACACCGAATCCGATACCAATTCCGGCGAGCAGACGTCCGATCATCAGAACTTGAAAATTGGGGGCTAATGTCATTATAAGTGCACCGGTTTGGAACACAATTGCAGCGATTCCCATTGTCCATTTTCGACCGAGGGCATCGGAAGCACGACCACCACCTAAACTACCCAACAGAGAGATCACACTCAAGATTCCGACGAGTATTTCTTCTTGAAACTCTGTGATTTTCAGATCTTCTTGGATGAAGATGATTGCTCCACTCATAACACCCACATCTGAAATTCAATTCAATTCTTTAATCAGATCAATATTGTTTGAAACAGAGGATTGAAAAGTTGAAACTTTTAATCATAATTCAGACCAATTAGGAGATTCAAAGATTTAATCAGCTCAATCGAAACAACTGAATTGACAGATTAACAGAAAGAAGAATCCTACACAATTAGCACAATATCGTAGTGATGTACGATATGCAGGAAGTACTTGTACATAACAAGAATCCCAACGCAATTAACGTTCCCGTAAATTAGGTGAAATTAGGCATTAATGTCCTGTAACCTAAAAAGATCAATGCCGTAAGCAGCCGACAACTGAATAACATAGAATACATGAATCTTTGAAGTTTCAATCAACGAAAGACCAATTCAGATGAAGGGATAACGAAAGTCAACCCTCAAATCCAGTAAACAGTTGTACAATCGATAGAAAGAGTTGTACATTTGACTGTCGGCTACACAATTTTAAAGCTGATTTGAAGGTTTAAGCTACCATTAAAGAGATAATCAGATGAAGAAAGATGAAGTACCATAGCCTAGGAGAACATTGTTCAGAGATGCAAACACAGCACAGGCGAATACATACTTCCTTGTACTCGAGGTCCTCTCCTGCTGTGTCTGCTTGTACGGTACAACCTCCAAATCATCATCATCGTAATCTGTCAGCTCAGAATCCATTCTTCTGTATTTGTTCTTCGATCCAAGAGGAACACCAGACATACCCATATCCCCACTCCCATTTTCTTGAACACCCATACTGTAAACGTACAACTATCGATCCGTAGAGTACTGATCAATCAACCAATTTGAAATTGGTTGATGGGTTATCCGATTGGAAGATTGATGAGTAAAACCCAGAGATGAATTGGGTATATTTCATCTCATCGGATCAGATCTGGAATTGGAAAAGGGGAAGAAATCAAGAAGTTGAATATTATTATTGTTATTTCTTTTTTTTTGAATTTTATGAGCAAGTGGGACCCTTTGATTGTAATATAAGGTGAAATTTGTGGAGAGGTGATTGGGAGAGAATAAAGACTGGTGAGACTTCACGTATCAACAGACGTTAAAGAATTAAACCTAAAAAAAAACATTTTAAAGAAGAGAAGATGAGCTGGAGCTTTCGAGGAAACCATAGATGATGGCAACTACATATGCTTTTAACAGGAAATAAAATATTCTTTTGATCTTTTTCTTATTTATCCATAAATTTTGGTAGTAAATCGTAAGTTGTTTACGCTCTTCAAATGGTATATTTTTGAAAGTGAATAATATGTGGGATCGAATATCATTCTCATGTTTGAAGATTACGTTATACTATCACGTCATTAATTAATCTTACATACGTATCACATCACCTACGTTATCTTTTTTTTCACTTATATGTTTTCTCTAGCCATCAATCACTTGATCTCTTTTGGAGTCAACAAGTACCATCGGTACAAAAGTAATTAAGGTCAGTTAGGTTGTTGACGAAGGTCTCTCGAGGATGAAAATGAAGGTTTCAAATGGTTCTTTAGGGTTTCCACTAGAGAAAGAAGAGGGAGAAGTGGTGTTTGGTGGTTTTGGTGTTGACGAAAGTTTCAAACATGTCTTTAGGGTTACTCGATCTCTACCTTCATTGCATCAAAGAAGATGACCCATCAACTCCATTCGACGTATGGTAGGTGAAGATACAATTGCAGCAGACCGCCGAAAGTCTTCTCAAAGGAGGTGATGAAGAGTTTTGATCAAGAGAGTATATGATTTAATGAGGTTATTATTGGCATTATACTAAAATAAATAATCTATAACACAAAATATCTTAGTGTTTTTATTATACTTAATTAAAAAAACATCTAATCTTTATTTCTTCACTTTGGGCAATTCAAAAACAACTTACACACAGTTAAATTTATTCGATACTCTTATTAGTGTTGTTACTATTATATGTTATTACTATTATATGATCATGTGAGTATTGGTAAGTTAATTTAATTCAAAAACATTTAATGTTACGTTGTTATAATATTTTGATGGATACCATTTCTTCTATGCTAATCTATAACTATGGTGCCTTTTGCACCAATTCTTCTTAATATCAAATTCAAATATCTCATATTTATCTCCTGTCTAAGCTAGGTGAAGAAAGAAGAACATCACTTGCATTTTCAATCCATCATAAGTTGGGCATAAGAGAAGATTAGAGATACTTATTATAACATTATCATCAAACATCACGTAAAGTCTTTCAATTAGTAAGTTCACTTATGCTCTTAAATCTCCTTCAAATGATAAAAATAATCAACATAGCTACTAGCACTTTGAAAACCACATTTTATTTGTCAGGCCTTAAATTTGTTTCCATCGTGCAATGTCATAAAAAAAAAGAAAAAAGAATACCAACTTGAATTTTTTTCAATTAGTAAGTTCATTAAGCGTTTTTTAAATACCAAGTTGAAATATCACACATACATGTTGTTCTCTTGTTTAAGTTAGGAGAAGAAAAAAGAACACCACTTACATTCTCAATTCATCATAGGTTGAGCATAAAAAAAGATTAGAGATACTTTCTTATGACCAAATCATCAAATATCAAATCGAGTCTTTTAATTGATAGGTAGGTTTTGATATGCTCTTAGATCTTCTCCATTTGATAGAATTAGGTTAACATAGCCACCATCACTTTCTCAGTTACATCTATTTGTCAAGCACTAAATTGTCATCCACCATGACAACACTTCGCCACCCTTGTTGACCCGCGAACCACTCTATGCACTTTTGTCTCCTCAATTTGAAGATTTTAACAATCCACAATTGTTAAACCGGATCACTTGAAACCAACCTTGCAATTAGTCATGTATTATGTTTCAATATTAGTAGACGAATAATTTGGTTGAGTTGGATTGTTAAAAATCATTTGGGTGTTTTTTAACTACAATGCCCATTTCTTTTTGTATGTAGTCTCCGAAATGATCAGGAGAAAGAAGATTATGAATGGACGAATGAAAAATGAAAAATAAGATATATATATATATATATATATATATAATATAATATAAAAGGATAAATATAGCGGTTAAGCCGTTAAGGTCATACACTACCGGTTCAAACCCCACGTCACAGCCGGATATTTTTGTTTTTCTTGTTGTTGGGTGGGCCTGTGGGCCTGAGTCACTACATGCTGGGCCACAGTTGAGGAGCCGAATCCGTTTTACATTAAACCGAGTAACCAGAATTTTAAGACGTGTCCCGTTTGTAAGCCCAAAACAAAATTGTTTGATTGATAAATTTTAGTTTAATCAGATTTAGTTAAATTATCATTTTTAATAATAATCTGAATCAAATAAATGAAAAGATTAGTTACACAAATGGTTTATGTGGTTTCTCTTTATTGCAGATTTGATTCCTAGCTATCAAAATACATTGATGGTTTATGCTGGCCATTAACACGTATGGTTATTGAAATGAGTGTAAGATAAACTAAGAGTTATAACTTATAAAATAAACAAGAGTTAATTAAGCAAATGATATCTGTGGTTTATTAAAAATAACAAGTTTGGACACTAAGAGTTTTTTATTGTATGTTTGGGTATTGTATTTTCAATTTGAAACAAGTTAAGGTATTAACACTAACGAGCGTTAACTTTTCTATTAAACCTAAGGGTATTTTTGTCTTTTCACTTTACATGAACTATTAATGTACATAAAAGGACTATTTATGTCATTTAGTATACATAAAGGATTGCTTGTGTAATTAGTATACATACATATACAATATATATATATATTATATATATATATATATATTATATATATATATATATATATATATATATATGTATATCTATTTTTATATATTAAAACATTAAATTACTAAGGTTTTTTTTAACACAATTTCTTCACCACCACCGTCGGCCACCCACCACCTACCGTTAAATCCAACACTATCGTCGCCCACCACCCACCTTTCATTCCACCACCACATTTCAATCCACCACCGCCATTCCACCACAGTTCAATCCACCACCGTCGCCGCTGCCCAACATTATTCAATCCACCACAGTCACCACTCACCACCGTTCAATCCACCATCGCTAGTGCCCATTCCCATTTAGTATAATCAACACCATTCAATCCACCACTACCCTTGCCCTAAAATCATCACCAAAAACCCTAAAATCGATAGTGGTGGAATATGAACAATGATATCGATTAACAAAGGGGAAGGTGACAGTGGCTATATTTAGAATCTTACAAGAAAGGCGGTAGAGGTGGTTCTATGGCTGGCGATGGTGGTGATGGCTGGCGATGGTGGTGGCGGCTTGTGGAAGGTGGTGGGGTTGGAGATTAGGGTTTAAAGGGAAAGAGAAGGAGGGTTTGGTGATGACGACCGATTGTGATGATAATAAGGGTAACGGAGTCAAAATCAACATGCAAAGTCAAAATCAAAACCAAAACCAAATTGTATTTTTAGCAAAACCCATTCAAGATTTTTTGATGAACCCGTTCCAGTTCACAACCCCAATTGTTGATCCGTATAAATGATAATCAATCGAGAGCCTAATCAATCAACCAAAATTCATATTTGCTTAATAATCATGACTTAGATCAATTGAAATGTGTCATATTCAATCCGATATGGATCATTAAATCTAGAAGGTGGGTAGGGTTGGGCTTTTTTGTAACTTTTATTAACCTTGTATGTGTTTTTGTACATATTAATCATCTATAAGGTTATTTGCATTTTTAATCACCACTCACCTAAGACTACAAGATCTTTAGCAAATTGACGATATTTATGCTTATACTTTTAAAATAGCAATATCCAAAGGCTCGGCAGGAATAAGATCTTAAAAAATTTTTGCAAATGGATTTGGTGCTTGGATGGAGATATTTATAACTTATAACAAATTGGATGTGATTAATAATTCAGCGTCTGTATTTGACTACAAACCTATTAATAATGTCACGCACAAAACATAATTTGCCTACATTTCTTAACAAATTGTATTTAAAAAATAGCATACAGGGTTAATATATAAGATACGATTACGTAACGATAAATGAGCACCAAGGGAGATTGGATTATAAGCAATGTTTTCGGAACCGAACCAATGATCAAACAAGACGTATTAGTGGTTCACATTAATTGAACGGGTTAGACGGTTTTATCGTGTGACATTAGAGATAATTCAAATATAATACAATACTGAGAAGAGTGAACATACATGATATATTTTTCTCCAATGAAATTTCAGAGCTAGCAAAATTAGTAAATAAACCAGTAGTCTAACTACTATTTTAAAATTACAATCATCCCTCTCCATTGATTTTTTTGGTTAAATTATTAAAAGGACTTGCTTTTAGTCATTATAATAATTACTATATCAATTGTATTTTGTCGTTTAGAACCCTTTAGATCTAAATTAGTATAATAACTTGATAATTTAGTACCGAATAATTAAAAACAATACATTATGTCAGAAGCATGGGATACTACATTTAGTTAATAAGAGGATATCAAGCAAAGATCGAAGATGAGACACTTGTAACAAATCATATATTCCTTTATGTTTGTTTTTTGAGGAACATATTCAAGCGATGAAGATTTTGATAAGAGAAGATGTCGGTTCTTTATTCTTAGTACATACCTACTCGCACGGCTCCAAAAGACAGACATGTACTCACTTCACTTACATCCTCTCAAGTTAAAAACAACGAGGTTTCGAGTTCTAACTAGGTGTCACTTGGCTGCTAGTCAAGTGTTAAATATTAAAGATTGTTTTAAAAAAAATCAGGGTTTAAATCCTAAAACACGATAGGATTAGAAATTATTGTAGTTTAAAAGTAAGAGCATGTGTGTGTGATTAACCGTCATAAAAGAGTTACAACTATTTAAGTCTATTAAAACATCTAAAACGTAATGTTTCTAATTTTCTAATTTGTTTGTAAAGTATGATAATGTAATATGTTTTTTATATCATTTTTTAGTAATTTGTAGAATTGGGTGGTTTTTTGGAAAATATAGCTTGTTACAACCACGTAGTTTGCTTAAACATCTGAAAAGTAAGTATTTAGCTAATTTAAAGAAAAGTTTAATTGATAGAAATACAAACGCTTTTTTAATTTACACTTACTTTATTTTTCAAATCATTAAACATACACTTTATTAAATTTAAAACTATAACATTTGATTAGCAAATAAATCATGTTACTATCAAGATGTCCCATTAATACAATAATAAATTAACTTAAAAACTACTTTCCCAAAGAAGAAGCGAATCACATACAGAAAACTACTTTTCATTTTTCTTTGCTTTTCTTTTTAAAATTTCTTCAAGATTTAATAATATGTTTTTTTAATATTCAAAACCTATAAATACATGGTATTCATGTTTTTCTTCTTTATTTTTCCCCTACAGTTTGATGTAACTTTTATGAAAATGTGTTCTAAATAACGTATTTTTGGATATCATGAGACTAAAATCCACCTAATTGTGCATATAATTTATGATAAAATACTATAATATTCAGATGTGCTTTTTAACGTGATCATCAGCACTTCAATAACAATAATAATAACTTCAATCAAGGATGGTTAATAAAGTAATTAACTTTGTACGTACACCAACAAAAAAATCTTTAACCAACTTTTACTTAAATTCGTATGTAATATAATAATTTTGTACCTAAAAGATCATACATGTTTTGCCAAAACCAAAATAATCAAGTTTATAATTTACCCATATAAAAATACATGTAGCAGTAACATTAATTATACAAATAACTTAATATAAAAATTTGACAACAACTCACCAAATAAACGCCATTTATCTCAATGGGTAACTTTGTAAATGAGCTGAGCCAAATCAAGTCAGGTTATGTTCTAGCTCGACTCATTTACAAACCAAATGAATCAAGCTTATTCATTTATCTTAACAATCTTAAATGTTGAGCTCTAGTTCGACTTATTATTCTCACAAATTTCACATCAATACTGATAACCTAAAATATCTAATTATTTAAAAGAATTGATTACTTAACTTTTTTATATTATGTCTATATGAAACTAAAACGTTAATTAAGAGTGACTATATATTTTTTGTGAATTTGATATTTTTCTTATTTCTTAAAGCTTGACCACATTAGTCATAGTTATTTATGTTATCTATTGCTAGAAATTATGGTGGAATTCCTTACGTCCATTTTAATATGATATGTGAACTTTAGGAAACAACCAAAAATAACTCCTAGTCTTAAGAAACCATATACTTGAAACTTGATTTACTGTTGATATCCTTAGAATGGATTTTTGGTGAAGTCGAACATTGGTAGGCGATAGATGATGAGATTGTGCAATTGGTATTTGTTGTTTTGGTGTGGTAAACAATTGTTTGTAATTACAATAAACCATTATTTCTGCACCTTTAAAAACATCAAAATATATTTAAACATGCAACAAAATGAGGGCAAAAACATCCAGTTTGTTTTTGTTAGAAAGTATTAAATCTAGTTTGAAGCCCGCATGATTTGGGCGAGAACATAACAAATACGTTGATATTTTGTAGGGTATGTATTGAATGATTCAGATCAATTTTGAGTAAAAACCATAGGAATCCGAAACACACTCAAACTCTTATTTGTCCTTTTAAAAGGTTTTTTATACACAAATAATTTACATGTTGTCCTTCAAAACTGTGATGTATTTTATTTTTTTAATAAATGTCTTTGTAGATTGAATTTTAATAATTATTATAATACCAAAAAGGTCATTTATTAAATAATATGTCACTATATAACAAGATAAACTGGATTGTAATAATTATATAAATATTAATATATCATTTTTAAATAGTTAGTATACTAAAATTCTAAAAATGTCTTCATTAGATGTCTTAAATTTAAATAAAATATGAATTTATCCATCTCAAAGCATTATAAATTAATTATTATAGACATAATTAAATAACCATATGCTTATTGTCTACTTAAATTATTAATAGGCTGATAATAAACTTTAAGCTTAGAAAATATTTTATAACTTTGAACTTAATTTAAGGCTCTAGCATATTAAACCGCTTAACTAAAGTGTTGTTTAAAGGTTGCTCAGATGTAACTATTTGTAGTTTATGAAACGTACTTAAGTACAGAATCTTTGTACATCTTTACCTTTTTGTTTCTTTGGTGTGTTTCTTTTACCTATTTGCATTTGTTTTTGGATAAAATGAAGAGCTCAACGCTAGTTGTCATTCAACCATTCAAGCTAGCATATAATAATTAATATGTATAAAGCATATAAAAACGATACTTTAGCACATAGAACCAAAGACCTACAAATATTTAAAAACTCTAAGAGGTTATGCTTTCCTCATTTTATGTAGCAATATATATAACATCACCTCCACTTCCACAATACACAAACTCACCCTTTTGATTCTTTGATCTGTAAAAGCAAGTAAATTAACACACTCGTCAACTACAACATGTTGGGCAAGAAAATAGGGTTCTTCAAGAAATTGGCCAACAAGATCAAGATTAGAGGCTGCATCGGTCATGGTTATAAGTCATTGCGCTACGAGTGTTTAAGCAGTGATCATGGTGACAACAAGCGACGGTATAGATCATGCACAAGCACCCCAAGAGGATGTATTGCGCTGTATGTTGGCGAGGAGAGACTACGGTTCGTGGTTCATACGTCTCATCTTTCACACCCTCTTTTCCAGATGTTATTAGAGAAGACAGCCGAAGAATTCGGGTTTGAACAGAAAGAGAGGCTTGTTGTCCCGTGTAGTGTCAATGTTTTCCTAGAGGTTGTAAGTGCTGTCAAACGCAACAATGGAAAGTTTGATTTAAGATACTTCGTTGAAGAGATTGAGTACAAGGGTAACTGAATAAATGAGAGGAGTTGTGTTATATATGCACCTCCATTAATTAGATATCGTAAGTTTTAAATATACAAATTCATACACGGATTTCAATCGAAAACATGAGGAGTGAATCTGTGAATGGATATAGTTGTAGCTGATGTCTTTGTAACATATATGCTTTACTACATGCACAAACAACATTATTAAGTGAATTCTTGTAAATTCGAAAAGAAAGATTATAAATATGATCATATGAATAAACAAGATGAATATGATGCTTGTTCTTCAAACTCTTTTATGTGTATAGATTCCATTTTGTTCCAAGATTGAAAAATCTTGGCAATATTAGTTTAAGATTACAGAAGAAGATATAAATATACTAATCTGAAAAGAATATATACGGTGTTAAATAGATGATTGTGTTAGTTCACTTGCTTTAATATATAGAGGAAAACATGTTTGGTGAATGGTAGAAGTGATTATTAATAATGCATGCATGTATATAAAATATTATTTTATCTGATTTACTAATCTCTTTGCTGATTTAACGACAGGAGCAAAGTTGGTTAATAAGTCATATGAGTTGTGCCGATCCGATGTATGTTCATTATTTACTTCCTGACAACTAAAGATATGTGAAGAAGTACAAAAAAAACATAATTACAACAAAATGAGCATAAATAATTAATATTATTATTTACACGTATACACATTTACTTCTTTAATAACAAACTCAAAATTTGAGACATCACACGTGCACGACGTATTTTTGATAATTTGTGAAAATCAGCCCATTCAAAAGAACACAGCTTACATTTCAGAAAATTAGAAACAAAAATCATAATTATGAAATAAATCAGTCCTAATTCAACTTAACCTAGACTAAAATCTTAATTATTTTCATCTATGCACATGTTCTAGATTTTATATTAGAAGTTGAATGGGTAACAAAAAATATCATTTTCTCAAAAAGTGAAGGTTGATTGCTTTAAGCATCTTCAACGAGAGATATTTCTACTTATGATAAAAATTCGCTAAAAATAATGGTCAATCACTAAGACCATCAAAATGGAGGACGACAAGGAGAAGAACCTCTCTACCTCACCCATATCCACCATGCCATTTCAAAAAAACCATTCTCTCTTTAAAGTAATGGAAATCTACACACTATATATAACAATTAAGATCTATAACGACAACACAAGTCGTCTGTTATAGCCTACAAAAGTCATCGCGCGCTGTAACCTATAGCGACGATATTTAGTTGCAAAAAAGTCGTGAAAATTATAAGTTCATCACAAATGGTTGAAAAATCATGCATCACAATAGAAGTCGTTAAAAATGGTCCAGGTATAATGACAATATGTCGTCGCTATATACTTTACGATTTCTAAAATAGTTCACCTCTATTTCAATGCTAGTTGCTATATTTTTTAGTTTTTTAAGGTTTCAAAATATATTTAACTTTATTTCAATTATGTAGGTTGTTCAAGCTCACTAACATTCTAATACATAAATCTGATACATGTCAAAATATATTAAAGTTGTTCAAATACACTTCAAACATTAATGACACGTATTGTTTAAATTATTTAACCAAATAAAATCAAAATATCTAATCACGTGTATTATATCTTGATCCTCTTCTTCATTGGGTTAACATGACGATATGTTAATTGATTTATGTTATTGGCCATCAAAAAGGAGTTTATTTATATGTTGTTACGTCTATTTAATTATTTGTTGTAATTCTAGTCATAGCTGCTCTTGCAAATATTCATTTTATTGTGGTGGGGTACAAATGTACTAGAAGTCACATATGTCGTGTGGTGGGGCTGTGGTGGGGCAGGGGTGGTGGTTGTGGTTGTGGTGGTTGTTACACTTTTCATGTACCGTTGGACAACGTTCTATATATGATTACACATAGGTCTTAAGGAACGTTCAAGAACCTCCACCTTATTAACTGATGTCTCCGCACTGATCTCGACAATGATCCATTCATCTTCTTTTGAATTTGTATCTACATTAAACAATAAGATAAATTTGTATTAAAAGTTTTATTAAAATTCAACATCAAAACTGTTGTGAAAGAGATAACCAATGTGTTCAGTTAATATAATAAATAGTGAAAATTCTCAAATTTCACTTCATATTAAAAGAAACAAAGGTACGAACAATACTAGCACTATTATCCAACTCTTAATATATTGAAGTGTGCTCGGTCCTTTTGACCAATTTAAAACAAAATTTGGATATTCAAGTACATTGATCCGAACCCATTGTAATAGATTTAATTATTTAATATATCAAACTAAAAGTTTAAAACATCAAAATGATCACAGCCTATTTTTATTAAACATAATATATAAAAGAAAATTTTAAATATGTCAAAATAACCCGAATTCATTTAATTAGATATAATATATCCAACTAAAAGTTTAAATAATTAAAAATGACCCGAACTCACTTTAATAAACTTAATACATTCAACTAAAAACTTAAATGCATTAAAACGATATAAATGATAGTTTTTTACTTATCTAATCTTTTTTTACATTCTTACTAAGGGGTTGTTTGATTACGCTTACTGAGTAAGATCTGACTAAGTTAGAAGCTGACCCAGTAAGAAATTTTGATTGAGTCTGCATTTGACTGAAACTTGACTGATTGATTTAGTTCTGAATGAACATATAGATGTATACACATCCATATGCATATACATCTACATACACATCTACATACACATATACATAGACATCTATATGCATATACATCTACATACACATATACATATACATCTATATGCATATACATCTACATACACATCTATATTCATAAAGAAAGGATGCTTACCGCAGGGAGGTGCTCGGGAGGTCGCGCAGGGAGGTGCTCGGGAGGTCGCGCAGGAGGTGCTCGGGAGGTCGCGCAGGGAGGTGCTTGGTTAGGGCTCGCGCAGGGAGGTGCTCGGTCGGCTCGCGCAGGGAAGTCGCGCAAGTCCGAAGGTGCTCGGTCTGTGCAAATAGGGGGTGGATTTGGGTTCTCCGATCAGTGCTCCGCAACAAATAGGGGGTAGATTTGGGTGTTGGTGGTGTGCAAATGAGAGCTACTGCACAAATGGTTTGGGTCACCAATTGATTTTTTTAAGTTTGGGTAAGAAGTAATGACCCAGTCAGCTGATACCACTTCTGTATTAAACGGATCAACCCGATCAGACATAAACAAACATTCTTTAAATCATCTCTAGCCTTCCTTGTAAAGAAATTCTCCAACCGTCAACATGCTCCCCCCACACCCCTATTTCTTTAATCGTAAACAACAAATGTACTATAAATGAGATTTCAAATAACTATTATTACATATTTTGATAATACTAGCTTTTTACCTCATGATATCATCTCTAGGCTATGAACATCATTGTTTTCGTGACCAGACCGGACCGGCCGGTCCGATCGGTTCGATCGGGGATCGGGCAGGTGGCCGGTCCGGTTCGCTATGAATCCTTTTTAAGGGGTCGAACCGGCCGGTTCTTCCCGAACCGGTGGTCGGACCAGAAAACCAGACCGGTTTGGACCGGTTTTTGAATTTTTTTTTATTTTAATGGGTAAAAATGGGATGTTAAACCATAAATTAATATGTCGGATATACAAATATAGTTAAGTTTAATATATAACTATAATATATATATATCATATATAAATTACTTATATTTAATTACATATATAAATATAATTAAAATATAGTTAAATCCGGTCCGATCGGTCCGACCACCAAACCAGTAAGACGTCCGGTTCGACGTCTGATCCGGTTCTGAAAACATTGCTGAAAATACGATTAACTCCAGTAATATGTTTCATACAGTTATTTGCTCTATTTGTTTTTGTTTTTTAGGAGGGATTTTAATGTGTGGAAGTTAAGAAAAACTCCTCGGTGACTCAAACCCACACATTGGGTTTCATGCTCTGGGAATTTCTGTTTTTCTTGTAAGAATCTTCATAACCTTCAAACTTATCACAATGCTCTTTCAATTTTGTTTTTCAATCCTTATAACGGGTTGCATAATTCTCATAGAACCTTGCATTAGTTTTGTTTGATGTCGAAGAATTAACATTGCTTAATTTCGACTAAAACTGGCTCATCTGACAGTTAGATCGGGAACTAGACTTGTGGTGGTTCGGTTGGGCTGAACAAGCGCGGTTGTACTAGCGGCCTTTTAGTGAGTGGCGGTTAAACTTGCGACATCCCCTCAGCCTAGGGGCTCATGAGTTCAAAATATGTTATTAATAAGATTAGTCTTTTATAACTAGGGGTGTAAACGAGTCGAGTCGAGCCCGAGCTCATTTAACCTCGAGCTTGGCTCGCTTTGGTTTTAGAAAGCTCGAGCTTGAGCTTGACTCGTTTGTAGTTTTATTTTTATAGCTCAAGTTTGGCTTGGGCTTGCCTTGTTTATTGTTAAATTATTATAATTTTATTTTTTATAATTACTTTTATATTAATTTCAAATCATACTTTTTATATAACATAATATATATTATTTATTTAATTTTGGTATTTAATATGTAAATAAAAAATTAAATAACTAAAAAGCTTATTAAGGCTCGCGAGTCGGCTCGATCTCGATAATAGAAGCTTGGCTCGAGCTCGTTTAGTAAACAAGTCATAACGTTAGTTAAGTTCGTACTCGTTTAAACTCTTCTTGATTCAAGTTTTTTTCGAAGCGATCTCAAATAATTTACAAGCCGATTTGCTCGTTTACACCTTTATTTATATATGTGTACTTGCACCTCTTCTAACTTGTTATAATAATTATTATTATTCTTTAAAAATTAATAAATTCAACTAAATGGAAATGATCACTAGCAAAATATTAATTTGATTGTTTTAAATTTTAAGTTTTTAACCTTAAAATTTGACGTATGGTGATTGAGGTGATGAGGTCTGGTTGACAGGGGGCCAATTGTCAGGACTATATACATTGTGTGCCATGGGCCTAACCTTTTAACTGGTTTACGTAACATATAATCTTTTTATAATATTCACAATTCATCTTCCATTCTTGTCCCTAACAATTAAAACATTATTTTCTCTAACTAAATAATATTTTTTTCATTTTCTATTATTATTTTTTCTATTTTATCCACTCACAATCATTTTAAAAAATATAAAAAACTTAAAAAGATTGTTTAATGTTTTATCATATTTAGGAAAATATGAGCAAACACAATATAACCCTCATAAATTCATCATCTACTTCATTCACAATAATTTATGACATTCCTTTACAATACAGGGTATCCACTCATATAAAATTAAAAAACGAACTGTAAATGCTCTTAATTCTTATAAATTTTTTTTATTATTTTAAAAAATCATATTTACATAATAATATCCGATTATCATGCGACACCACCACCACATGAAAGATTAACAAAAGCTAAATAACAAGGCGACTTACGAAAATATTAACTGACGAAGTACATCTGCTGCTCTGCATGCTTTTTCGTTTATTTTTTATTTGTTATTTCAAGTTCATTCTTTTTTTGTTATGAACATATTTCAGTATTAAAAATCGTTGGTCAATAACTAATTTATATCATTATAACCCTCTTTGTCACGTTCTCAAATTTATTATAGCCATATATAAAAAGACTTTGCATGTGACCAATATATATTTACATGCACTAGTGTTGTCAAAGGGTAAGCTTTGTTAGCTTGTTGAAAGTCATCCATGTATCATGAATAAAAAAGAGTGCTAAAGATGGAAGGAAATTGAATGCCGGAATTTTTGAAACTATGTAGAAGATGAATGGGTTTCGAGAAAACTAACTAACAACTAAACTAGATGTCGTTAAATGATGTAGCTGACTGAGACAAATTTCCAAGTACGAGGAGTGAAATCAAAATATTAAGACGTCTGAAAAAAAACATTATTTGAACCAAACCACACTTCACAAAAATAAAGTTTACTCTAATTAAATACTTCCATAGTTTCTAGAAAATATGTACATGATGGGAGGAAACCAAAAATAAAGAAGATAATTCCTCCCTAAACGATATAAATACTAAACTAACTAAACACATGATATATATACCTTTGGCCCACATCTATGATAAGATAGAGAAGTAGTTCAAAACTTGAGTTAATATCATTTAAGATTTAACCTAACTTCTGATATTTGGTTCAACATGACTCCCTATAAAGTATCTTCCACTCTTAGCTTACTTGTTCACACACTTCCTTCAATTTGGTACCCCAACCATATACACACAATAAACCATCAAAATGAGTGATACTCAAACAAGCTTTGAGACCCAAACAAGATTGTTAGGGGCCACTGAGCAAAACTGGTGCAAAGCAGTTGCTGGTGGCACAGGGATAACAGCATTAGCACTTCAAGTATCAAAAGAACCCAACGTTACACTCTTCAAGAAAGCCCTACAAAAGCTCCAAAATGACCATCCTAGCCTCAACTCCATGCTACACAAAAACACCTCAACAGGCTCAACTTGTTTCATCATCAACCCCCCTATGCCTCACCTCAGGCTCAACATCATGAGCCTGTCGGAAACATCCGAACTCCTACGCACGAGCCGCGGGTCCAATGGATCGCTCTCAGCGCTGCATGTGATCCTAGAGCATGAGCTAAATATCAATGAGTGGTCATGTGATGTTGGTAGTTCAACGTGCATGGGAGTAGGGGTGCACTTGTGGTTTGCTAACGTGTACACTTTGCCTGATGAGAAATGGGTGCTGGTGTTGAGGCTACACGTGGGGATATGTGATCGAACGACAGCGGTTTCGTTGCTTAAGGAGTTGAAGGAAGCGATGGGGGAGGGGGGTGGGGGGTATTATAAGGAGAAGGGTAATGTTGGGATAGAGGAACTTGTTCCCGTTGGGAAGGCGAAGAAGACGCTTTGGGCGCATGGGAAGGACATGGTGGCGTACTCGGTTAACTCGCTTACGCTTACGAACTTGAAGTTTAAGGATGCGAAATCGCCTAGGCGTTCCGAGGTGGTGAGGCTGAAGATAAGCAGACAAGAAACTCATATGCTTTTGGCTGTAAGTTAAATCGGCCTCTATCTTGTTAATGCTTTTCATGTTTAAAATACATACGTTTGATGACTTGAGATTGTGTGGAATAAACTCTTTCTATTAATATATTAACATTAAAGTCCAAGTATATTAGATCAATTCATATATATAAATCTAATTATGAAAAAAGGATTCTATATAAATTGAAGGCTAAAAACTAGGATTTAGTCGTTAATTTGAGCTTGAGCTACCCAAAAATCATCATTTTTTAAAAACTCTACCAACTAATCATAATTTTTTATAGGAAAAAACTCTACTTTAATGTATGAAAAACCGAAAACTCACCTGATCTTCTACTAGTTCCGCTCCTGAAAGTATTTGTGGAACAACATTTTCTAACGTGTGAGATTGTGAAGTATTTTATTTACCAAAAGAACATAAAATATTATGATAAAACATCAAAATATAACATGTACGTTATCATCATATTAAGAGTAAATTACGCTTTTAGTCCCTATGGTTTGATTGTTATAACGTTTTTCATCCAATAGTTTAAAAACGTCTGATTTAATCACTGTGGTTTAAAATTTGTCACAATTAAGTTCAGGTCACTAACCTCCATCCATTTATTCCGTTAAGTGTATGTAAAAAACCAAAAATACCCTTAGACTAAAATCTTAACTTTAATATCATTAGACATATAAATATATATATATATATATGTGTGTGTGTGTGTATGTATATATATATCTTTATATATAGATACACACACACTCTCTCTCCTTACTCTCTCTGTTTCTACTCTCTCTCTCTCTAAAAATATCACCACAACTACCGACACATAGTCATCACACCCACCGCCACACCACCACGACCACCTCATAGACACCGCCACACAACCACCGCACCCACTGCCAAACCACCACGACCATCTCACAAGCACCACCACACACTACCACCACCACAATTAGCAGCCTCGCTCATCCAAATCGTTGGCCTTAAACCATGACCACCACACCATCTTCATCACACCCACTGCCAAAAACTTGACGTGATTCAGATCTATTACTTCTCAACTTTTGCTGACAACCCCAAACTGCAACCACTGCACCATTGCGATTGGGCAGTGGAGGCAGCCGACCACCGACGATTTCACATCCATTACGGTAAAATTAGGTGAATCCGCTAGGTTTCTAACATGATTACATGCGTTTTGAAGGCGTTTTCGGGTCGCTAACCACTGCTTGTAAGCGAGGTGGTTAGTCGAGGTTGGACAAGGGAGTAACGATGTAGTTTAGTCAAAGAGGAAACGGGTGGGGTTAGGGTTTGGTTTAGATCTTAAGTGAGTGCTTGTGGTGATTGCCGACGAGTGTTGGGTGGTGGTAGTGTGGTTGTCGGAGAGTGGTGGGTGATGCCTATACGATGCCGGTGAGTGGTTGGTGCTGGTAGTGGTGGAGGTGCTAGAGGTGGTTTAGATGTGTTCAAACAAGAAAAAATAGGGTTAGGTTGTAATATAATAACACTTTTAGTCTAAAGGTACTTTTATCTTTTATTAAAAATCTAACTGAGAAATTGGATAGAGTTAACGGTTTGGACCTAATTATGACAAATTTTAAACCATAATGGTTAAACCGGACGTTTTTAAACTATTGAATGAAAAGACGTATAATTACCAAATCACAGGGACTAAAAGCGTAATTTACTCTCATATTAAATACAACATCCACATCGCAAGAGTACATATATCATAGCTACCATGTGTACAAAGGGAAATCACCTTCCTAAATATTAATGAATATAATAAATATATATCCTGATTAGTTGCTATCGTTATTTCAAATGCCTAACTTATAAGTGTCCTTGTCTATAAAATGCATTGAAGTATGTATTGATGAGCCATTAGTGATCATTTCACTATAATTGCAACCACCATTCATGCAAAAACATAGTCATTAAGGATTTTAATATATTTACTTTTAATTATTCTTTGTTTTTTAGGGAACAAGAATATAACGATTGTAACCAGAGTAAAAATTGTAAAATATAAAAGATACCTAGGTGAAATAGCACACCCCTAAAAAATGCAACAACCATTTATTCCTAGTGAAGTTGCTCCTCTAAATGGTTGGTGAATGTTGGTTAACTAAAACCAACTTTAGATGGTCAAGCATTAATACTTAGTAACCACTTTACTAGTGCAAAACTAAGCATTAGTGATCTATTCTAGACAGATTTTGCGACAATTGTCATGATGACCGATGGTTATCTTGTCGCTTAATCCTTCACTCATTTCATCGCTAAAACAACTCATCACTCGATAAGTGTTTTGTATCCATGATCGTGGGAGCTCATGGTTGCAAATAGTAGATATGTATGCCAAGTATTTCCCCATTAGGAGTCGATCAGAGCATGGGTTTACTTTGTACACCTAGGTATGGTTTAGGCTAAAAGGTTCATGGTGCCTTCCATTTCTTTTCCAAGGGTGGGGGTGACGCTGCAGCTTTAAGGTACTACTACACTTCCTTTCGAGTTGTGAGTTTCCTTATCAATATGGACTTTCAACTAGTTTATATATTTAGGAACACTCTTAACAAGGCTGGTGTCGAGGATTTAGGGACCTAGGGCGAGTGGACTTTGATCAACTGGCTTTAGCTCCTCCCTTGGGCCGGCCATGACTATATATAAACATGCTAACTTTTCTTTTAATGTTGCATTGAACTTAATGAAAATAATAAGTTTGGATAATAACTAAAATAACAACATTGTTAAGTTGGAGCTCGCGAAAGATGAATATGAAGAAGTAGTTGATCCCACAAATGTTAGAAGGAATTTGGGCTTGAGGTACTTAACTCACACCAAACGTTATGATTTGCCATTTTCGTTGTGGTTGACTAGGGAGAACGTTATGACATTATATAAGTAACAAATTGTAGCATGGTTATGTCAAGCCATTTAGTTGGATAATCTATTAGTTGAAATGACCATGTATAATATATAAGATGGGACGGAGAGAGTGGTTATGAGAACTCTATAACTTTAATTCAAATGTTTTTTTTCCAAAGTCATTTTTAACTTTGTCTCACAAGGGTCTCTTTTGCCCTAAATTTATATTGCTATCTAACTTGATGTATTTGACCATTTAACTAATTGACAGGGATGCAAGTTAAGAGGAATTAAGTTGTGTGGAGCTTTGGTTGCTGCCACACTACTCGCCGCGTATTCCTCCAAACGTCACCCTGGTAACAGTCATCGGAAGAAGTATGGAGTAGTCTTCTTAAATGATTGTCGCCCATATCTCCGACCATCTCTATCCTCCCATGAATTTGGTATGTTAATATTTATAAAAACATATTAACAAACATATCATGTCTCATGTATAGGGTTTAAATAAATGGGTAGGATATGATATTAAAGAGATGCATGCAAGTTATGTATACATAATGCAAAGGAATTTCGAGATTAGTACTTAAGTCGTCTATAATTCAGATTAATTTCATAACAAACTTAAATTATTAGAATATCCATAAATAATTATTAAAAATAATTATTAAAATACCCGTGAACAGTGACACATGAAAGTTTTTCAATAATACTTCCACTTAGAGCATTCACAACCCATTTGGTATATGTATGTGAGTGTAATCCTTAAATTATATGAAATAGTTATGAGTAGTTGTGAGTGATTGTGAGTGAAGAAGAGAGAAATGTTCATATTCAATATGTAAATTTAAAGAATTACTATTCAACTCTTATAATTTTTTTAATATTTTTAAAAGTTGTTATGAGTATAAGAGAAAGAAAAAGTAACATAAAAGTATAAAAAATATTGGTTAATTAAAATTATAAGATAAAAAATTATATTTTTAATATAACTATATGGATAAAGATTATATAAATAAAAATAAAAAATAAATTGTTTTATATTGCCAAACATGGTACGAACACCATATGGTTGCTTTTAATGAATTGACTTCAATACAAAGAAAACATTTCATTGAATGAAAGACAAAAATTCTCGTGGGTGTTGGACATAAATTCTCGTCGAGTTGCTTTTACTGATCTTCAATACAAAGAAAACTTTCAATTTTTATAATTTCTATTAACGATAAATGTACGACTCTACTTCGGATGATATATGTGTTATTTTAATCGGACTCACCTATCTGTTTTCTAGCCGGGACCGCACCTCAACCCCTCAGGAAAAAACTCGATCATTGATTAGAAAACCCACTGACTTAACTCTAAACATTTTGCTTAAAGTGAGACTTTAACCCATTACATCATCTTTATTAAATTTTATAATTAATATTACAAGGTCTAGTTTGATTTTTATATGCAATATAACAAAATAAAACTAATACAAGTAATGTATTACATTATCTTTTCAAAAAGTTGCGTAGACATTGTTGTATATATTATGCCTTAAACATTGTTACCACAAGTTGCATCAGCTAAACTCGCATTAAATTTAAAGCAACCTATTTGTTATTTCTACAATAATATTGCATTAACCTTATTCTTTTGTTACTGCTATTATAGGTTTTGAAACATCCCATTACATAAAACTATTCATATGTACAAGATTATCCACTGGCGGAGGATTTAGGGGGCCCTTTTTTTCGTCAGTAGTGTTAAACTTTAGTCCGTTAGTATAAATTTTTGGTCCGGTAGTATAAATTTTTATATAAAACTCGAGTTCGTCCCCTTAAAATAAATTAATTTTGCCCCCGCACCCCATACAGATATGTTCAAGCTCCATCACTAAGATTATCTAAAGTTCATCTAGTTCATGTTTAAGTATTTCACGAGTATTATTGCGTAACTAGTTAGTAAAACCATAGAAGAATTCAGAAACTAGTGGGAAAAAGGTTGTGTTAAATAACTAAAGGTATCCTCGCTCTTTGTTTTTTCATTACGAGAGTATAAAATTTCATATATGGGCACATACAGGGTCAAATAGGCGTATACAAGTTCAAACCATTTATATGATTGTATAGGCGACATTATAAAAATGGTTTTATTATACATATCTCCTTTAAATTAATTTTACTTGTTATATAATTTATTTTAACTTTTTAAAATTGCTATGTTGTTTTCATCTACCATATCACTCCTTAATCTGTTAGACCAAAAAGTTTTTACGTTTTATATGTTTGTTTTTTTTAGTCTTTTAATTTTTTTATTTGTAGTAATTACGGACGTTCAAAAAAAGCAGAAAACTATAATATAATCGAATATATTCGTAACAAAAAAAATTAGTTTGGTTAACAGTTACAGAAAATATTGCTTATTTGGTTCAGTTGAATAATAAACGGTTTAACATGTTTAATCGGATAACCAAACCGGATAAATCAGTTTAATCATTTGAACACAGATCGTTTATAGCTTTTTCCTCTAACTTGAGATAGGTTAAAAATAAATCTAAATAGAACTTCTTTATTATATTTATATGTGATTTTACATTGTAATATAAAAATTGTTTTTTTAACTTTTTTTAGAAAAAAGAACATTTTTCTAAAACTATAATTTTTTTCTACTATAAAATATAACAGGTTTTGAAAATGTTTTATTAATAAGAGAGTATAACAATAACCGAAGAGATGTCTATAGTCTAACCATTTAATAATGATCATAAGTCAATCAAATCAACGCTAGTGTATCTTCAATATACAAAAGTGAGGGTAAATGGTCGTTTGGTTCGTAAAATGTGTTGTAAAGATATTGGAATTGAAAATAGAATTGAATTTAGAACTAGAATCTTGTTGAAATTGGTAATGTGTATGTTTGATTAATTTTGAGTGAAATTGAAATTTCAATTTTGAACATTTCATTGGATTATTAAACATTTCATGGGTAAGTAGAAAGAATGTGAATTCTAATGAATAAGGAAAAAATTTTCAATTCCAATTCCATCGGTTGATCAACTAAACATGATTTTGAATAAAAAAATTTTCAATTCCAATTCCTGAGCATTTTGTGAACCAAACGGAACCTTAGCTTATGTCATTGGAAAATGTGGTTTTTACTTGTATACATGAACTGATAATCCTACATACCGCTCCATATCTTTCAGGATTTTACCACTCAGCCATCTCAATGAGTCAAGATGTAAAAGGAGAAGAAACCCTGTGGGACTTGGCAACTAAAATCTACAAAACTTTTGAAAACTCAAAAAACAACAATAAACATTTCTCAGACATGTCTGACTTGAACTTTCTCATGTCTAAAGCAATTGACAACTCGAGTTTGACACCATCATCTTCCTTGAGAACTTCATTGGTGAGCGCCTTCGAGGACCCCATCATTGAGAATACAAGTGACATTGAACGTGAAATTGGACTAGATGACTATATAGGGTGTGCCTCAGCCCATGGAATAGGTCCATCCATTGGTCTTTTTGATACTATACGAGACGGACAGTTGGATTGTGCTTGTGTTTACCCTGCGCCGCTACATTCAAGAGAACAGATGCAAGAATTGCTTGCTAAAATGAAGATCATTCTTCTTGAGAGTCTTAAAGTGGAGGTGAAAGCTTGAAACTTAGAGTTGCATTTTTAGAATTATAATTTGAGACTTGTATACTATTCAAGTTATAAGATATTTGACAATCTTTGTTGGTGCAATGATTTTTTAACGTATTTGAATGATAACATGCGAGTTTGTTAGAATTGAACTTCTCTTTTGTACGTGTTTTAATTTTTCTTTATTTCTTTTGCTAATGATCATGTTGGTTTTGTTCAATATTCAGTTTTTCCTTGATTTTTTGGCTTTTTATTTGAATCAGTTTTTAGTTGTACGTGCAAGTTGTGAAATTTATTAGATTAAGTATTTATTTATCTGGAATGGCGGATATATAAGTTTAAACAACAAGAGGTGTTCCTAAAAAGACCCATTGTCACCATACATGCCGAGAACCATTATATAGAAAACAGGAGTATCATTGACGGAAAAATCCATCGTTAAATTTAGACAAATTGTCAATGGGAATTTTTCGCTAAAATTATTCTTTGAATCTATCGGTAAAACTGTAGGGCTGACAAATTGTGTTTATCATGTTTAACAGATTACAAACGACATGATTAGCACAAATATCAAACATGAAAATGACACCTTTAACACTTAGATTTGGTGGTTCGAGTGTGATAGTTATATGTTTTAGGTATCAAGAAGAAGAAATGATAAATCCAACGCTTATAATCTTAATTATTTTTAAAAAGTAAAAAAAATGCATAGTGCACTTTTTTACTAATCAGATCTTACACATGTTTTATTTTTTTAAATCAATCAACATACACGTTGTTAAAATATCCATTACCAATAATCATTTAGCTGACGGACTTTCACCAACAAAATCTCCCCGGTAACCACTGCTATTAAGAAAACTCGAACACATCTTAAATGCTTCTTTAAAAAGTAAGGCAGATTAAAGTTTCAAATTTGAGTTTGTAGAATGCAAATTTAATCTCTATACCTAATACATTAATATCTTAGAAGACATGTGTCTGTATATTATGCTTCCTCGGTTTTATTTCCCACCTATCTCTCTTATAACTACATAAAAATCTTAATTAGTATTATAATTTTTGTTTCCCACTATATAAAACATTGTTTTGTTTTAAAAAAGTTGGGTTTGCTTATAAAATGTTTTATGTAATGACAATCTTTTCATGTTTTGAAAAGATAACTAAATAATTAATGTTTCTAGAATATGTATTATCATAAACTATGTACTATGCCATATATGGCATATATGTAATATACTTATCAGTAAGTTTATAACATTACATAATATATCCGGTTTCTATATAAGTAAAACTATATAATGCCGGCAAGACGGTGGAAGATAGATAGATATTCACATCATCCCACTATGGTGCATTGGTTGTCGCCAATAGTTTGTTGACACATGATGACCGAAAGCGATAGTAACATTACTCATGCCTTAATAAATCAACAAAAAAAAAAATATATATATATATATATATATATATATATATATATATATATAAAGAAAAGGAAAATGACTTTCCACATGACGACGAAGTAAAAGAAACAAATAAGTGAAAAAATTATAATTAAAATTTTATAAGGTATAATAGTGAAAAAATTATAATTAAAATATATGTACGTAGCCAACTATTATTTATTATTTCATTCATTTAGTTCATTATAGTAAAACTAAAGCAAATTTTACAAAATACCATAAAAACATAAACATATCATCCTATGTCGATTGATCTACGTACTAGTCAATATTCGATATTGAAGTGGTTACCCCTTATATATGACATAAAAACTTAGAAAGAACAATTGAAATACAAGTGAAATATCTTCTTGGTTGGTTGCTTTCAAACCATTCATGCACTCCTTACAATTTGTAGAGTTGCATTCAAGTCTCTTCATGCAAAACAACACCCTTGTTTCTAGTTCATTTCAACGTTGCTCGTTATCACATTTACCTTGTTGTACAAACCGCATTAAATATTGTACCTTGTTTCAAAAATGTGACACCATTTAAGTTCCCTTTTTCGTTGAGTTGTCAAGGTCCAATTTTCTACTAAAATAAATATTTAGCCAATCATTTTGTGGTCCAATTCTGATACACATATATACTTGTTACATTTATGTAAATCTTTAAAATAACAAGGCTAGCTACTATCATTTAATGTTTTGGGCACTCTACACAAGTGTCACAAGAAGCAATTTATCTAAGTAAATTTGAGGACCATAAAAGTGTGAATGAAGCAAATTATAAACCATTTGATTACACCATGCTCAACCCCTGTGATTCATCCTCTTTCATGTGACCCTCTTCCTTTGTCTTGTGACTTGCTTCAATACCACCTTTCTTTCTTTTACTTTCATATAAATCAACCCCTTTATTTCTTCAACTCACAATACGTACACACACTTCATTCGATATATACCGATTCTTTTTGGATAATCACAAACATGAACCGCTCCTTGTGCAATATCGTGTTTCTCTCGCTGCTTCTTCTTCTTCCTCATGTCTCCACAAGGCGTATCGGCTTGCAACATTCACGTACGGTACCAAATACACTAATGCAATTGTACATGTTGAGTTGTTCACTCATACTAATTAATATCTTTGGTTCTATTCTAATTATGTTTGATTAATGTGATGTGTATAGGTCATGGGCATCACCATCCAAGCCAAGTGACACCAAACCACCATGGAGCCAAAGGTGTGGGACCAGGGAGGCAAAGAGTGGCGGATACGGTTCAAGTGCCTGGATCAAGGCTACCAGACTGTACTCACGCCTGCGGCTCGTGTTCCCCATGCAGACTGGTCATGGTTAGCTTCATATGTGCATCCATTGCAGAGGCTGAAACATGTCCCATGGCTTACAAGTGCATGTGTAAAAACAAATCTTACCCTGTCCCTTAAGCCCATGTTTCATGTACACCATGTTCTTTTCATCTAATGTCACATATTGAACAAGATTTTTTTTTGGTTTTCTTCGTGTTCTTACAATTTTATTGATGATGATCAGAGTTTCTTGATGATTTCTATATTAAATTCTCATGCTTTATGGTTCGTTTTGTACCAAGAAAAAATAGAAGCAGTCACATGTAAAATTAGTAACACTTAAATAGCAGCATACAGTTGATTGAGCCTCTGCATCAGGTTTTAAGTTCAAAACTGCAGCATACGACCAAATCTAACATCTTTTTTCATGAACCAAGCGTGTTCGGGCATCATAATGGCTTGGCTAAGGCTCTGTAAGGTCATCACTAGCATAGTCACAAATGGGATTGAAAGAAAATGGATATTATGTTTAACTATACAACCATTCAAGTCAATACTACTAACCGTACAGAAGGTTAAAAGCAGGAAGATCTTGTATTCTATAGATGTCTTCGAGTGCAAGCTCTCTCTCCAGTTGTGCTCGTGTAACTTGTAAAACTTCCTGGTGTTTGTTTAAGTAGTCATTAACCGAAAGAGTTAGTTTAGCAGTGTGTGTTTGTATCTATATCTATGCATATATAGCAAAAGAGATGTTACTTTGAACTCCATATATGACGCGCGCAGGGCAAGCCATTGAGCATCCATCATTACAAAAGCTATACAGTATAGAACATCAAAGGCTTCTTCATCCTCTATAATAAATTGTTCATATGAATATGAATCTATTAGTATATTTTCAAATATAGATAGGGGAATGCAGAAGGATGCAATACTATATCCTTACCTCCTAATAGCTTTACAAAATTGATGCAGTGTTGACATCTAGGCTTAACTGTAAAATACAACAAAATCAAAAGTCTGGTGATTTGAAAAAGACAAAATCTTATAGAAAATGGATTCGGTTTTCATACCAAGATATAACTCCAACATCTCAGTCAGCATAAATGAAACGTTTATTCCAGCAACCGCAAATGGATATTCCCATGTTGCGCGTTGTCCAGGTTGTTTCAACAGTAGCCTACGAAAAGCATTCTTGATTTTGAAATTTACTCAATTAGTACCTTCTTGGTTTTTCTTATTAGTATTTCAAGAAATCATGAATAACATCTTAAACTTGCAAACATAAACAGAAAGTCAAATGATGTCTTAAGATACCATACAGGAAATGTCTTTGCAAAGAACAGCAAATTCTCAAGAGAAAGAAAACCACCACCCCTACATTATACAACTTTTAATCAGAAAATGATCACTTATAAATGTATAATTATATACATGCACACGTGCGCACACACATATATGGTACCTAAAGTCAGTAGACGGATTAACTCCTTGCCATCCCATTTCTTTCCATTGATCAGAGACCAATCCTTTAAGAGTGACATTTGGATATGCTAAATTCCACAATTCTATAAGTGCTTTCTGTTAATAAAACAAATAACTGCATCAATGATCAAAGTGATTGTAATCTCAAAAGAAAAAACATAACAACATGCATGATGCATTGATGCATTAATAAACCAGCATAATGACCAAATCTAGCTACTTGATTCAATCAAATAAAATTAAAATATAATGTAAATACCTGATGCTCTACACAAGTCTCATCATAAGGCACATTGGCACGTTCACGAAGCCTCAGATATCTTGCTTCCTGTAAAAGAATCGAATACAGGCCGTTTCCCATGTAATCTTTACTTTAGTAAATATTAAATCTAGAACAAAGCAAACACGCAGAATGAACCTGAACAGGGGTGAAGTTAAAATCGACGCATTTGTTACTTCCAGAACTCTTGGAGCCTGTACGGTTGAAGATTCCTCGAATCCATGTTTGTGGACCAACCATAGCAGTAGCTACATTCAACCACATTACACACAAACATAATTCAGTAACACAAGGGGAAACAGTAATATGGGGATAGGTGTGAAATGTAAAATAACATTCACTCACCAATACATTGAGCTAATTCTGATTTTCTGGTAAAAGACTTGTGTAACCATGCCAAAATGTTGCTCCTGTTGTGTGTCCAAGGATACTCATCCTCATCAACCTGGTTTTGAAATAAAAAACACGAATGCACGAATGTTAATATAGTGGCACACGAACGAGTTGCATTGAACGTGAAGAATAAAAAGGGGGTCAAGTACTCATGTTATTGTTTTTGACAGCATATAAATGAAAAGTTGAAAACTTGAAAATTGTATGCATATATACTTGGAAGCAAAAGCATTTTAAGAAGAACCACATGAACTCATTAGAACAATGCAAATCAATTATCTGAATTCTGCATATGTAATGCTTATCAAATATTACACAGGTTTTTTTGAAAGTTTAAGATTTACATAGATATTAAAATGTCAAAATGTTTGGAGTTTATAAACTGTATGTTTGAAGCTTCATGCAACCGAAGCAATCGTATTTTACAAAATGTAACTAAAAATATGAAGAGAGAAAGAAAGAGATGACTACTCTGGGATTGGAAGAACATGAAGGTATGCATTTCCTATGTCTTAATCTCATCAGTGAGAAAACAAAAAGAGAAATGTGATGGGGTTGATCACTTTGTGCAACCCTTTGAAAACAAAAGGATATCATTAAAAATGCAATGTGGGTTGTGAAAAGCTAAAGGAAAATGATTGTATAAATTCATGCTTTACCCTCAAATTCAACTTCTCATCATACCAAATCAATGTGTAGAGGAAAGAAAAGAAGAATATCAAAATAGTCAATTTATGAATAAACATAAGAATAGAATAATTAAGTGATGGTGGATTAAATAGCGCAATCAAAGGGCTTTGCATGATTCTTTTCCTAAAAGGAAATTATGCCTGTTGTAAAGTTTCTCAAAAGAAGAGGGCATAAGACAAAAGTAACAACAAGCTTATAATAACTTTTATTATAACATAAAAACGCGTTCTTGATTGATTGCTGAGAAATGAAGTCCATAATTCATATTCAATCAACCGACAAGTACATTAGCGTATGCAAGACGACTTAGTTAACATCTACCTTAGCAACTATAAACCTTCGTTTAAAACTGCTTAAACCGTATTACATGGACCTTTTGTTTAACTAGATACAAAAGATAGTTATATAACCGCCTCACCCACTATCAATGTTTAATCCCAGTTAAACTGATCCTTGGCTATACCTTTTGATTCAACTAACTCTTTGCATTCATCCTTTGCTTGATTCGTAGAATACATGTTAAGTACTCTAGGCCTGGATGGATAATTAAGAAAGCAAGAAAATATATACTTAAAAGACCTAATGGGCTACAGTTGGGCCATAAAAACTGGCTAAATCACTTGCGATTTGAGTTATTGAGTAGCTGTTAGAACTTACAAGTTACAACCGCCCTGTATACTATTTGTAAATATATTGATTTACTAATCATAATATACATTCTAAAATGATTGGTGTATATTGATAAATATTAATTAAAAATCATTGTTTAGTCTAGGGGTGGCAATTTCGCACTACGCCAAACATGGCATGAACAATGTGAAAAGAAAACGTAGGTTTGTAATTAAACCGAACGAACATGAACATCAGCATGTTCATTCTTGTTCATTTAATTTTTATCGAACATGAATACCAACACAAACACATAATTGAACATGATTTTTTGTTCATGTTTGTTCATTAACAAAAGAGAAAATTACAAAAACAGTCCCCGTGGTTTGATCATATTGCAAATTTAGTCCCCATATTTTAAAAATTGCAAATTTAGTCCAAACTTTTGAAAGTTTATTGCAAATTTAGTCCCCATTGTTAGTGTCCATTAGTTTTTAACGATCTAGGGACTAAATATGCAATATGATCAAACCATAGGGACTAATTGTGCAATTTGCTCAAAAAATTTAAAAAATTGAAAATTAAAAAATAGAAATCAAATAAAATATAAAAATTAAAATCAAACATAATAAATTCAAATAAACAACAATAATAAATTTCAATAATTTAAAAATAAAAATAAATAAAGGTTAAAAATCAAATCAAATTTAAAACTAAATAAAAGTAAAAATAAAACGGATGTAAAAAGAGAAAGCGAAAAGTATTGAAAAAGAAGTATGTGATTATAGTAAGAAATTAAATAAAACCAAATAAAAATTAAAAAGAAGTATGTTATAATAAAACCAAATAATTTTCGCAAATATTTTTTAAATTAAAAAGAAGTATGCGCAATTGTATATGATTGTATTTTTAATTTTATTTGGTTTTATTTAATTTTTAACTATAATCACATACTTCTTTTTCAATACTTTTCGCTTTCTCTTTTTACATACGTTTTACTTATATTTTTATTTAGCTTTAAATTTGATTTGATTTTTAACCTTTATTTATTTTTATTTTTAAATTATTAAAATTTATTATTGTTGTTTATTCTAATTTATTATGTTTGATTTTAATTTTTTTTAATTTTATTTGATTTCTATTTTTTGATTTTCAATTTTCTTAATTTTTTGAGCAAATTGCACAATTAGTCCCTATGATTTGATCATATTGTATATTTAGTCCCTAGATCGTTAAAAACTAACGGACACTAATGGTGAGGACTAAATTTGCAACAAACTTCCAAAATTTTGGACTAAATTTGCAATTTTTAAAATCTAGAGACTAAATTTGCAATATGATCAAACCACGGGGACTGTTCTTGCAATTTTCTCTTAATAAAATAAAATGTTTGTATTCATTCATGTTTGTTCGTTAAAAAACTAAATGAACACTTGACAGATATAAATGAAAACAAATTAACAATAATAAACAAACATAAATGAACAATAAACAAACATAACTAAACAAACATAAATGAACACAAAAAGAAACCTTGAATGATCATTTTGTAACTTTTAGGTGTATTATTGAAAATTAAAATATTACTAAACTTATAGGTTTCTAGTATGACATAATAAACTCATATTTTAACAAATTATACCCTTTTTATATGTAAATAAACGAAGATAAACAAAAGTAAATGAATGAACATAAACGGACACATAAGAACGAACATAAACAAACGTAAATGAACGATCATAAACGAACATTCATGAACGTAAACAAATAAACAAAACATGTGTTCATGTTGTTCGTTTAATTAAACGAATATGACTTTTTGTTCATGTTAGTTAATTTCCTAAATAAACGAACTTCCTAACGAACAATTCATGAACGTTCTATTCTTTTATAGGTCTAAATAATATATACATAACCTATTTTTAGAATGGGTGGTGTTAAGGTTGACTTGTTTTTATTAACGGGTTGTTTAAATCAATGACCGAGCTTGAACTAGTTTAAGGGAGGACGGGAGGTAAAAGTAAAAACTTTTTTAGGGGGAGCGAACTCAATATAGGAGGGTTTTAATCAATGACAGAGCTTAAACTATTAAACCAAAAATTAACACTACTGACAAAAACATAGGAGGGTGATGGCCCCATGGCCCTAATGAAGCTTCGCATATAGTTTAATTTCATGTTGATCTATCTAAGCCATTTTATAAACACATCGATCTATTAACCCACCTTATAGAACCCATCAATCTGATTAACACGTTTACTAGTTTATGTTTCCATGTCAAGCCACCAACCCAGTTGACATGTATAGATAAACGAATAAAGATGATGCTTTTATAAAAGAAAACATACGGGTCATGTTAATTGATAAACGAATATATAAGTCAATCCATTGTTAACTCATTCATATTGACCATTGACACAAAATACATATCAACTCATTGTTTGAAATTTTACACCTATGATGAGAAAATCAAGTTTAGTGTACAATTACTACAAGATCAACAACTATTCATATATTTAAACTTATTGTTTAAGGATAAAATCTTGTTTGGTCAATTAAACTCTTATACTTACAAGGAGTAATACGATTTTGTATCCATATCTACTACTTGAAAGATTTAGCACTTTTATATGTTGAACTTGTTTTCGTAACACTGGTATCGATTGTGGTTATAACCTCTTGTAATGTCATTTTCAATTAGGGTTTCAATTTCCCCAGAAGATAAGATAAATTGATAGTGGTGAATGTGGTCACATGGAAAACCAAAATTAAGTAAACAAGTGTCAAAGGTTTGAAGTGGAATAAGAATGAATGGAAATGTTGGATACAACCCCACCATTAGGTCTACAAAGTCCAAACCCACACATGGTGTGGTCCGATTCTAAAAATTGACTTGTTAACATTGGTATTTAATTAAAAGATTAGACTTATTAATTGTGGACGTGTGTAATCGTAATAAATTAAATTAATATTGTATCAACTAATCAGCATATCACATATTTGAAGTGGTTCACGAATTATGATTGATTAAAATTAAAAGACATGATGTTTCTTTTTTTTTAATTTCCTAAGAGTATCAAATATAATAATTTGTATAACTTTAAGGCGAATGGATAATATTATTTATTCATCATATAATATTTTTATGTTGAAAGTAAAATAGCGAATTACTCAATTACCCACTCTAAACATCTTTTTCTTCTTACTCTAATAAAATGGTAGATGGAGTGTCACATGTCATTACCACAATCCTTCTCATCAAAATTTTTCCGTCTCTCTCTCCTATTAAATAATTAACTTAATTACTAATAATATTATTTTAACACTTTTTAATATTTAATAAATTAAGAAATACATCTATTTATTAAGTTTATTTCTAAATAAATTAATACTTTTGAAAAGTCAAATTTTTTAAAAACAAAATTAAGCAAATTTAGGAGTTGTAATAAGAAATGTTTTAAAAAATATATTTTTATACAATTTATTTTAAACTAAATGTTTATTAAAAAAAATAAAAATAATATTTTAAAAAGTTGATATCATTGTTTTATTATTTATAGTAATTTCTCATACGTAATTTAAGTTATGTCATATCTTAAAATATTATTTTATAATTAATAAATTTATTATATTAATATTTTATGTATTTAACCCGTGTAATAAACGGGTTTACTAAAGCTAGTTAAAAAATATATAAAAGAAACATAAAACTAAAACTCATCACTAAAGATTATGATTTTATTGGTCTCACCTCAACTGTTACAAATAGTAAACGAGAAAACATAATTTTAAATCCTCTATCCTCACTCCTTATTTACGTATGTCTAACAAATTAAACATTTAGAACATAATAAATGAAAAAAAATCTTTAGTTACATTTTGAAAGTAATTATAAGCTACCAAAGCTCTTATTTTCCATTGGCGATAGAAACTCTGCTTATCAGTTGCAACTCTAATCATCAATAATAACGACATAATACCGATAGTTTTTTCACTATGAGTAACAACCCTAACATAAGTGACAACTTATCCGCCACTTACTGCCTAGACTAAATTTATTACCGATAGATCATTACCGCCGTACAATTAGTGATATTCAAAAAACAACACTAAATAGGTGATATAACAATTTGGTGTTTGAACTCTAGTTTGGTAAACTCGATCCATGTCTAGTTGGCCGCACATGCATATGTAACACATGCTAGGCTGGTATGTGCTTGGGTCATGATCAACTAGGTTTCCTAAGTTGTGCTTAATTATATACCAAATTAAGACTAATATGGGGATGACGTGACTAATACAACTGGTTAAAAACATTCACAGCCCATGCCTTATAAATATGTGAGTGTAAATCCTTAAATTATAAGGGATGATATTGAGTGGTTGTGAGTGAAGGGGAGAGAAAATATTATTGTTTATCTGTAAATTTAAAGTTATACTGTTCAACCCTTATAATTATTTTAATATTTTTAAAAGTGATTGTGAGTGAAGAAAAGAGAAAATGTAATGAAAAATGTATAAAAATATATTATTTAATTGAAAGGAGAGAGAAAAGTAGAAATTTTTATTGTAATAATATGGATAAAGATAAAGAGTGAGTTACGAATGCTTTAATTCCAAGTGAAAAAATAATTAAATAAAAGGACAAAAAAATTTCTTGTTTTCGTGATTATAAGCGGTGAGTTTAGTAGATAACTAAAATAAAAATGACTTTTGAGTAAATTGACGAAATTTTCTAATGAAAGTACTAATACAACTTTTTCTCTTTTGTTAATTCCGTCCTTGGCAACTTCATACGTTCGATAAAATGACAAATGTGTTTTCTTCTTCGGTTGTCTTTTTGTATTAATTTTGTGAACAAACTAATTTGCAATAATATATAAATAATGAATTTCAAAAGATATAAACAAAATGATGTATTCAGATTTTTATAATAGGTTAAATAATATAAATAGTTAAGAGAAAAATCTATTTGTTTATTATTATGAAATAAATAATAAAAGTATCAATTGCTGTTATATCAGATGAGGAGTACTACACTATCAATTTCACCACTATTGCGCCTCACCGCAAACGAGTGAGGTGGTGTTACAATGTGGTACCGAGCCTCCAAGTAGGATCTCATGTACCATTATTCTTGCACTCCCTTCGCCTTTATCTCTTTTTCTATACTTACAATGTTAATTCTAAAACTAAAATACGATCACGATAAAAAAAATACCCTTACTCTGACTCTCACAAGTCTAAAACTGGTGACATGCGACTACCAATTACAACAAAATATTTTAAATATTATTTGTTACACAACCGTCTTGTATTCTTTTTTCAGAACGACTACCTCAAACATCCTGTAATTCAAATCTTTTACCCTGAATCACGTGAGAAAGAACAAATATTCTACAAATACCGGTACCGTTAGAATACAAACACTTTAAAGAAGGATTCTTTTGATCTTGATAAAGATTCAAGTGGACATCAGGAAACAATATATACCTCAGTTAAAATTATGTTTTAGAACATTAATTTAACGGCTTCTCTCCCATTCATCAAGATTCCTACACATATACACATATAGTCCTCTCACCACAGATTTTAAAAACCACAACATTTTGTAAATTTACCCAAAGGATGGGCCGGGTTGGCCCGGATGGCAGGCATGACTATAACTAGAAAAAAGAAAGTCAAAATGGCAAAACCATGTACCGTCTAAAACATAACATCTTCTCCATCGTTAAAAGAACACTAGGGATCGATAGCAAAAAGGTGAAAGCTAGACGATGATCGCGAGTCATATATGCATCTCTCTCATGGGTCCGAGTGTATCTCTTCATATGTCAAGTGTAGTTAGTCTTTAGATACGACGATTGCCCATAAAGTGGTTAAAATCATGATGTTGGACACCCAACTGTCTCAACCATGAATCAGCCACACTCACAAGTGAAACTAGCCTCTCTTGGTCTTTAAGGTTCCTACCCGAGATCCAAATGTCTCCTTGCATCCTATAAGTCGCCAATCCAAATGGCGGAAGACGGATTCCTTCGCCCTCTTTTCTCTTTTTGTTTGAATATCCATCTTGGTCTTCAACGTCCAAATCTACATTTATCAGGTATTAGGTAAGCTCAATTAAAAGATAACAAACAAACTATCCAGTATAATTTCACATATAGCATAGTTATTGTTATAGTCTATAAAAACTCAACCACTAGATATATAGTTATGAAATAACTAGGAAAAATGGGTGTCAGATGTACCTTGAAACGACGACGAGAGGGTATGGTACGTTAGGAAACATGTAGACAGATCTTTTATTGTCCTTCCCATAGGAATGTGATATATTGGGTACCTAACACATGAATTTACAAGTTTAAAGATGAACTCTTCAACATATTCATTCTGTTCAAATTATTAATATTAAAAATCACAATTTTTTCTCTCGGGTAATGTATAAGAGACATACCAAGCAACGGCCATCCAACTAGCCGGTGACAGATCAACGCTTCTTAGCGACATGAGTCCAGGATATTTTTTCGATAGCACGCATACCTTTAAAAAAATGTAAAGAAAGTTAGACCGGGAGAAACACCAGGGGGGTTAAATTGCATGTTTAATAAAAGAGAAAATTAATAGGCGCAATTGAGTAAGTTTTTGTTTTATAAAAAGTGAATATAGATTTAGAAGATATTTCTATTTGACTTTCATAACCAACCAAGAAAACAAGTGCACTAGGAAACGTAATATGCGTTGAAAATTACACCTTCTATTTCACCATTTATTTTTCTTTATCAGATCTCTAAGTTAAATGGTTATAATAAATAAATAAATAAATATGTCTTTTTGCAGACGTTACTTATGTCTGTTTTAATGATTTTCCGTTAATAAAATACAAGCCACGTCAGCATAATTCACGCGGAAACTACTTCTCTGTGACTTCATAAAAAAAATACAAGCAAAGCAACAACTGAACACGCTAAAGATAAACGTGTGCCCTTGAAAGCATGGACACATGTGTACGAGTGGGCAAAAGGGTCATTTCATGCATAAGATAAAGTACAAAAGAAAAGTGAAACTAGATCAGAAAATTATATACTTCCAAAAATGTTCCCACATAGTCATAAAAACTATGGTCGGTCTAAAAGATAACGATAAATCGATGTAATATTTTAAATAATAACGTAGATACTAAAGTGAGTAATAATTTAGATGACAAAATAATATTCTATTTTCTAAAAATACCATAACTGCGATTTAAAATCGATATATGTGCTTAACAATCTATAAATGCATGTCGAAAACGTAAGAAGAATATTTTTCCCACACAATGAATGAATGTTCATGGAGGTCGTTACCCGCACATAAATCATTTGTAGGCGCAAAAAATTAGGTTACGTGTAATCAAATGCCAAATAAACTATTCTTTGTGAAATAAAACAAGTTTTACAAGAATACACCTAATAAACAACAATAAAATCAGATAAAACACAGGTTACGCTACATAAATTTAAAACCAAAATAGTTTATACCTTATCTAGGAGAGGAACCCGGCCATACGGAGTTGATTTATCAAAATACTGGAAGTAAAGTTGACCCAACCGATCGTTCGAGTGAAACTGCGCCTCGTGATCGAACACGCCTTCGTCCGATGAGCACGCGTAACTCGACACCTTCTCGCTCTCGCTCTCCTCACTAAACGTATCGCTAAACGAATCCCTCGTCTCGGAATCAGTTTCCTCCCTGTAAAAACAAAAATGCAATCATCGTCCCACCAATCAAAATGTTAAACCAAATTTTAATAAACGGTTTCTCAGTTCAACATTAAATGGACCCACAACCAGTAATAACATATGATTTAATTAAAGCAGCACAACTTTTTGTAACAGGTATTGAAACAATAACTTTTGTGATGTAAATCCCTAAATCTGTAATTAAAATTGAATGACATACCGTAGATAATTCAACGATGAATGGCTTGTAAAGATTTGAATAGCAGAGAGGTACGGAACGTAATACTGTATGATAGTTTCATCTTCTGCATCATCGTCGTTGACGTTGATCGGAACTCCGGCGCCATAAGCACTCCATTCATCGAAACAACTCCAGAGATCACTCAACGTGAAGAATTCAACTCTCTCTCGTTCCCATGGATGCCACAGTCGATTAAGGTTCATAGTCTCACACTAGAAACCAAATCAAACACTTTTAGCAAAAACCCAATGGGGGTTTCGTTAGATCGATGAAAATTAAGAGAAACAAACCTTTGAGAGAAACTGTGATGGGATAATTGGGGTTGTGGAGTCCAGAAAGCATTGGAGGTTGGATGATCTCATTGATCTTTTATCTGGAATCATTTCTAGATAGAAGAAGAAGAAGAAGAAGATGGGTTGTAGAGAGAGAGAGAGAGTGTGTGTGTGTGTGTGTGTGTGTGTGTGTTTGTGTGTGTGTGTGTGTTTATATGATTTGATTGAGATAATAATGTGGGGATTTGAAGAAGGGGTAAACTAATTGGAGGAGGAAAATGGTAAGACTTGTAATATTAAAATAGCTTTAATTGACGAAAACGATAGAATCTTGACCATAAAAGATAATAATCTACTTCTACTGGTGTCGGTGACCGGATGTCGCCGGAAACTGCGGATTCCGCGAAATCACCGGAACAAAGGGACACGAGATCTAAATTCAACCCCAACTTTCACTCCAAGAAATCCCAATTAAAGTTCAACAGCGTGAGTAGCGACAATTGAAAGCTAATCAAAACCCCTAATTTCAACGGAGAAAACGACGGGCTCAAATCGAAACGTAAAGATGAACTCCGGTGAGTAATAAACAGGGGAAGTTGCAGAGTGAAAGAGGTGTCGACACCATGTGGAGATCTCTACAGATGTAATTCAGCAGGTGAGATTTGAGTATGTATGTATCTACGGATGTAATAATAAGAATAAGAATATTATTATTATTATTATTGTAATATTCTAATATTATTATTATTATTATTATGATTGTTATTATTGTTTGAGGGGGTAAAGTAGATGAGAATCACGTCTTATTTGTCGAGAGTTTTGTTAGTGCCAAGACGATGTTTGTTAAGGGAAGTAGTCAACATAACGCATTATTTTTTTTCGTGATAAAATGCTTCATTTATTTATAAACATTTAAGTCCATAACTTCTTGTCTCGTAAAAGCATTAATAAAATTAGTGAAAAGTAACTGTCTTATGCGTGTTTAGTTCAAAAATGTATAACAGGTGTATTAGTTAGAAAAACAAAAGGCACGTTCTAGATTCAAGAGTTTTTTCAGTAAGTAAGAGATGTTATTTTTATATTTATGATTTGGTATGTTAACATGAGATTACCTAGTATATATATTTATATTTATACAAGTTATTGTTTGAGGTATATATATTCAAGTTATAAACACGTAAATATGAGGTTGATACGACTAAAAAATGTATAGACGGGTTAAATTCACTCAACTTATTTATGACAAATGTAACAAGCTCATTTTATAATGTTAAATAGGCTAATATGTGGACTTGACGTATTTTTAACGTTTGTTAATTCAGCATAGTTGTATGGTTTTATAACTAGCTAGTTTAAAATATATTATAATGAAATAGAAGTTGTAATGTTTGGTAACATTTATTTTATCATGTTTATTGTGTTTTAATATTTATTAACTATCAAGCCGTGTGCAGGTATTTGTGTCAATAATCATGTTAAATTGTCAAGTTTTCGCTATATTGAACTGATTATAGTTAATCATATTAGAAGTGTCAAGTTTGTGTTTAGATTATACACAATGAGCTATTTTTACCTTTGTTAAATGTGTCGTTTCATACAACATGCTTATTCAACATGTATGTGTTAGTGTTTAAGAAAATAATATGCCTAGTTAACACATACTAAGCTCAAGTTTAATAGTCGTATGATGATCGTTAATAAATATATAACCTGGGTAGCCAAGGTATAGTATCAAGGAGGAGCATGTTGGTAGAATAACACGTTTTGTTTTGTTACTAAAGCAATTTTAATAATACATCAATTAAAGACTGATTTGTATATTAAAACTTAAAACCAAAAATAAACAAGAAATACATAAGCATAAGGTTGAACTATAAATACAAAATAAAATATCGCTTTCGAATTCGGGTATACTTATGAAACTGTAAACTTATTTAGGAAACCGAATTGCCGATCATGATCATGGGGTGTTATCCAGATATAGAGCATAGACCGGAGGCAAGCATGGTGATAAGATTATTTAAGAACTCTGAAAGTCAATCACAAGAATAAGAATGAGTGTCGAATACTTCTTCATATTAAAGTTAAACAATACAATATAGGAAACCGTATTCCCGATCGTGATCATGGGGTGTTTTCCATATATGGAGCATAGGCCGGAGGCAAGCATGGTGATAAGATCATTTAACAACTCTTAAAACCAATCACAATAATAAGAACGAGTGTCTTAATACTTCTTCATATCCTAAACTTGTTGCATCCGCATGCAATCCAATATCTCTTTTTAACTTTTTTTTATTTCTCTTATGCTTTATGACATTTGTAGTTACAAACATTTGAGTATAGGAAATGAATCTCCTCTGAAAGCTCTTAGCTTGTTAAAAAACCCAAAATTGTACGGAGCTCAAGCAAGCTACTTTGTTAACAAATTAACATACTTGCATGTTTAAATGTGTTATGTAGTAATATATATGTACGTAATAAAATCATTAGATGAATAGTTTTGTGATAAATATAATTAAATATTGTATCTTATGATACATATATAACTTTATAATTATTTTTTAGTATAATAATTAGATAATTAACGCATAATAAATGAGTAGAGCTGGTGATTAAAATATTATTTACTGTTCTAACTCGCCTTATATATATCAATATAATCGAGCTTGAGTTTTATGAGCTCGACTCATAGCTAATAATGTGTTTTTCTTTGGTTTTCAATTGATTCATCCTAGAGTACCTAAGATATTCCTTTCACTCTTTATCTTATATATAAATAAATACAAAAGCACCATGAATTTCACATTCATTACAATTATAAATAAAATAAATACAAAAGCACCTAACTTTCAAACCAGCTTTCTAAAATTTTATAGTAAAACCATTTCTAAATAGAACATTAAGTAATTTATATAGTTTTTTACTTTTTTAAATACACATTTATTTAATCATAATAGTTCGTTCCAAAAGCAACATATGATGCAACTATTTCAATCTATACTTATTAATAAAATAATAACTTTAATGTCACATGACATTCTCTTAATTTTTATTTTTTTAATTCTCGTTTAAATATGTATTTGTTTTTAATGCTAGTCTAGGTTTATTTGATTAAAAGTTAACTCATACAGAAGAGGTATTTAAGGAAAATTTGAAAGTTTAACCCTAAATTAAAGCACATATTTTTTTGAAAATTAAATCATACCGATATTTTTTTTTTAAATAATTTATCAATAAAAGCTACATATATTATTTATGATTTTCTTTATCTATTAAATTGGTTCCTTTATTGTGTTTTTCCATTAAATACTCGATTTGTATTCAAATCTTGACAAAAATTACGCAATTTTTTAATCGACTCCACTCCTGTTTGAAGGAATTCATAGGTATATTTTCTTTAAAATGAAATCATACTCGATTTTAAAATATTTCTCAACCATCCCAGGTTTACGACCCTCACGATTTGTCTTTATAAAGTCTGATGATATCGCATTCGAGAGACTTCATTTACGTTCTCATTTTGGCTTCAGTTTTATTAAGTTTTCTTCAACAAAAGATATTTTTTTGTTATATTTGAACTTTTATCCTCTACGATTATGATTTAACCTATTATTGTTCACAATTGTGTTTTTGTACTAATATTATTTTACTTTATTTTTTTAAAGGTGATCTAATTTAACAGTCAATCTATAAAGATGTATTACATGTTTTTACTTTTTAAATTTTTTTATGTGTATTGCCATATTATTATTATGTTTGATAGGAGTTCGTTTGATATGCACAAATTATTTTGATGTATCTGGAAGTAATATTGAAAATCATATTTTTATTCCACTGTTGACTTTGACACCTTTAGACAAAAGAATTTCTTTTAAATTTCAAAGAATACATTTGTTATTATCAGTGTGTTATACAATGACAATAAAACAAGAGTCAGTGATAATCGATATCCAAAGTTATTTTGGTTTTAAACACGGAGATAATGATCAGCTCTATGTTACATTATCTTGATTTAAAAGTAGATAAATATTAAAATTATTGATATTAGATAATGATGAAAAAATAACTAACAAAACACCAAATGTTGTATACAAATAAATTTTTGAATGTTTATGAATTTGAAATATTATTTTTCATGTTCAATTTAATTTGTTTATTAGTTAAAATTCTTATTTATAAATTTATTTCATTTATATTATGCACTATTTAGATGTATAAATATTAATAGAAGAAAACCTACTAATTTAGCTATAGTTAATGTTAAAAACTATACACAAAAGTCGTTATATAAAATATTATCAACAACATTATTACTTACGCACCTTTTTAAACAACAATAATATTTTTTATTGAATCTGTGTGTTACACGGGACTTTAGCCTAGTCTTCTAATATATTAACCAACTTCCGATCTTTAAACTACTTTTTGTTCTATTTGAAGTTCATTCACTTAGATTTTGCTACCTTTACACTATGAACATACATCACACATACACCTTAGTTATTAAACCGGATAAATCACACATACACGTTAATTATAAAACCGGATAGAAAGCATGGGATATTGTTAGTCAACTCTCTTATATGATTTTAATTTAATCACACTTTACTATTTGATTGCAATCAATTAAAATACTCAAGAATATGCTTATCATACAACTTTTTAAAGTCATATAAGGTGAATTCATCTCCTCTGTTCGTTCTTAGATTTTTTTTGAATGGCAAGTTAGAAGTTAGTAATATTAAATAGTAATAATTTATTAATGTTAAGGTTTGAACTATGAACCTCCAAGAGAAGCAAAGCTTCCCACCTTTATTAATTCTTAATTCTTAGAACCTTTGATTTTTATTGCATTTATTTCTATCTAACTTTCAAGAATTTCAAAAGCTTCATAACTAAACTTTAAGAAATATACACACGCAATTGGTAAGTAGTATCCGATCAGAAGTGAAACTCATGAATTTCTGTTCCGCTGGGATAACAAATGTTACCATAAACCAACTCTAGGTGTTTTGTGGCTCATGATGCATGCCCTTGGGAAAAACCGTTTTAAATGTTACAATAGTTTGTTTGTTTTGATCCGTTATCTAACCCATATGTTTTTATGCTTGCTACCAAATGCCTAGCCATAATTTTATACGGTCACTTCAGCCTTTAATTTTATTTTTCAAAATTCAGATGATACATTGAACATCGGACCCACAATTTTTTTTTCTTTTGTAATCATTAAAAATAACAAAAACAAAAAGTCATATGTGCATTTAAGAAAGCCAAACCGTTAGCTACTTGATACTAACTACCACCTAGAAGTAGAAGATGTGTTAATTTATTTTTAAAATAACAATACACACAAACATTTACTTTTACTTTTAAACTACATCGGTTCTCAGTTTACTTTATATAAAAATTTAAATTATAGTTTTCTTAAATAATTTCTTGACTATTAAATTTTACTGGACTACCGATATCCTAGTGATAAAAATATGTTAATTTTATTGTTTTTGTTTGTTGGAATGGCATGAAGATGTGTTAAATGAAAGACGTATGTTAAAAGCTTTCCAATTTCTGTACCACCATTTATGAGGTTGGTTACTTGATTAATTAGTTGATTGACACGACGCATGTATTTCTTTTAACAAAACTCTTATCACAAAAATGTTATATTTGACTTATAGTATAATATTCGAGCACACTTAAAGCATATGAATGTCTTATAATATAATATTTTACTAAACAAAAGATTAATTAACCAAATCATGTAGAACACATAACATCAGAGATCTCATCAATTCACACTGATTGCGCTAGTTAATTAGGTACCTTTAATTATTAATTATTTATGTCCTTCTTATTATTATTATTATTATTATTATTATTTGTACACCGCATTTTCTCTAATCATCCCACCCTTAACAATGTAGAAAGATCTTGACAAGACTTTAAGTTCATTGTTCATTTCATGATTGCTTCATCACTCTTGAATGCTACACCACCCAAATGTCACATTCCGACCGTCGAAGGTATGTATGCAAATCATTATAGACAAGAGCTCATATAAGGACGGAGAATCTGACCTCGTGATCATGTTTTTTTTATAAGTTTTATCTTACATAAAATGATTGTGTGAACAAAAGGTTTATAGTCTTTCGGTATCATGATCTGTAGTAAAAATAAGTTTTTATCGGGACGGTTAAAGGCTCCAGTCTCATAGTAACTGTTGATATAGATTTTGGACAAGGTTTAGAAAGTGTGCAACTTAATTGTTCTTAAAATAAATTTCTTAAGATCTATTAGTGTGCATTGGAATTTGACGATTGATGACAATTACATGATCTTCTCTTACAAATATTGTTTGTTTTTTAGTCAACATCAATATCAAATTATCAACCTTTGCTGTATAATTAAAGTGCTATTTGTTTGAAGAAGTACTGATGTTTGTACATGATTGAAACACGTTTACTTGATATATTGCTTCAATAAGTGATGATACATTGTCCGTGAAAAAGATCGTGGTGTGGACTGGATTATCATGCGAACATCTTTAGATAATTCAATCTAGTCAAATTAAGAGATAAGAAGCCATCACATTAGAAGAATTAAACATGTTCGGAATTTATGTGGTTTACACGCTTAGAGCGCAAGTGTACCGTCACACTCTCAGTGTCGTCGAAGGGACCTAACTGCCACTTCAAAGCGAGAGTCTAAGCGCGTCCAAACGACTATGAGCTCGGTCAATGTAGATAGAGGCAACTCAGTTATGAGCGTAGTACTAATTACTAAAGCAAGGACTTGAGGCCTATAATATCTAGGATACATATTTAAATTTGACTTTGGGTGTTCCCATTGTTGTAATCTTGATTTTACGACCTGCTTCCTAACGCCGTAGTCAACTTTCTATCATAATCTAACTTCTTAATCGTTTTTTATCAACTAATCTCCAAATCTATTCTAGATGAAAACCGGTTTGAGGATCCTTGATGAAAAACAATTTGTACATATTTTTTTATAAATCCGGTCCGGTTAAAAACCGAACTAGTTTGTACACCTCTAGGTACAAGCCATTAAGCGCAGGGTATAACCCACTATGCATAGTTTTGATTGTCATATTTTTATAATTAAATCTCAGATCATAGCTAGAGCACGTGCTCTTTAGTTTTTGTTCTTTTAACTTTTGTTTCGTGGCGGTTGTGTTTTTAATTCTTAATAATATTATTAATATTTGCAATGAAGTAATAACCGTTAGAGTGTGTTTCTATATCTATGTTTCCGGATTCAACTTTGTTGCAGAGTTCCTGGCATAAGACGTGTGGGGAAGTTTCTATGAAGTGTCAACATTCTCGATACACAACCATTTGGGGGCTCTGATAGTAAGTTTAGTGATTTAAATTTTCAAAAGCCTAAACCGTTAAGAATAATAAGCAATCTTTCTAGTAGAGCTGTTCTTGTACGTTTGCATGTGAGCCATCAAGTATCTATATGCCGTGAGGTTTAAGTGCCAATTTCCCAACACAATATTACAATGATGAGTTGGATTAAACATAATTGAAGTAAAATAGTATTTACATTAGCATTTGCATTTGCATGAGCAACGAGACAAGGATCATGTCCAGTTATTCTTTGTCAATCATGACTTGTGACCAAATTCTCCCACTCATTCACGTATTATTTTCTCGTTACAACCAGACCACATCATTCAACCCATGTGCACACCCATATGTGTGGAACCATTTGCCATAATCACACAATACTAATTAAGCCCAACAAATTAATATATCCTTTCAAATGAAGATCGACATGATGTTGCATTAATCAGAAAACACAAACCTCAATGTGTCAGCTCCGTATCACAAATAACCTCATGACAACATATATATCATAGTTATTAAATTATACACAAAAAAAATAACAACAATAACAATAACAATACCAATAACAATAACAATAACAATAGTAACATCGAGTCGATATATAGTTATAATGATATATCTCTATCTGCCTCTCAACAAGGCCTTCTCCGCGGAGTCCATCTCTTCTAATATTCTGGTCTTCCGCTTGGCGGGGATGGGGGAGGTGGGGCCGAAGCTGACGTAGTGGCCGGAGACGGCGTTGAGGGCGGAGTACATGTCGCGGAACGAGAGGCGACCGAGGAGGTTCTTTTCTCTCCGGTACTTAGCGACCCACGAGTTGGAGGTCTCTCTTAAGTCAGCGACAGCGGCTGCAATGTTGGGGTCAGTTTTGTCCATGTTGATGGTGGTTCTGACCTTGTTGATCACCTCTTGAGTCTCTTTGGTGTATTCGTCTTCGGAAGCGGCCAATGCTGCCGGAGTGATTGCGGATAATGGGGTGGAGAGGGCTATTACGGTGGATATAGATAAGAATCTGCGGCGGTGAGTGGTGGTGGTGTGGTGGTGGTGGTGGTGGTGGAGTGGTTGCAGCGGATGGGGAGGAGGGGTTTAGCGGTGGTGGCGGTGGCGGTGGTGGCGGTGGCTATGGTGGGAGAAGCCATGGCGGAGGATGCCGGAGAATGAAGGGGGTGTTGTAATGTTGGTAAGTAGTGATGGTGGTTTGGTATGATATGGATAGGGGCTTATCGTCTTATCTGGTGTTCATCGTTTATGGTTGAGAAAGTGTGTTGCAAGATTTTGGTGTGATGTGGCTAAACCTGGGGTGGATAGGGACTTTTGACGATCTTCTGGCATGTACATGCCACTATGCATATGGTACTACTAGATGCTAAATTGAATTTTTCTTTTTAAAGAGGGAACAAGTGACCACTCGTATTTATTTTTATTCTTAACTTATATCAAACGCTAATCGATTAAGATTATGTGTGGTGTTTGTTTAGTTAAAATATCACACATATATAATGTAGATGAAAATTGTTTCGGTGAAACTACTTTTAAATTAGGTGTAGTGATTAACTAATGTTTGCAGCCTTATTGATACAATAATTTAAGAAAAATTATGTTAGGCGTCCGTTAAAGGCTTAGTGTCCTATGGATTTGAAGCTCTTTTTAATTAGTTTGTAATGTTGTTTAGAGTTCTACTTGTGTCTATTTTATCATGTTTGAAGCCCTCAAGATACTCATTAATGTTAATGTTTTTACCACCAAAGGTATATCAATCAAATTAAGATTATTATTTAAGATGAAAGAGACACGTGAAAATATTGATGATGTTGATTGTGATGATACCATGTGACCTTTTAAGTTACTCTTTATTAGAGTAGTACGATAATATAAGATAATATTTGCTAGAACGTATCAAATTTTACACTTCGGAAACTCTTCCTCCGCTGGATATAGATATGATGGTTATAAAATTTAGAATTTAAAAGGGGGAAATTTGATATCAATATGTTGCATAAAGTTAAAATCTTGAACAATAAGCAGTAAAAAGAATATTAACCAATAATTGCAATCAAATTGAAATTGATTTATCCAAGAACAATACACAAAAGCAAACACCTAATATAAAAAATCCTTTGTTGATCACGTTTGCTTCATATCAGATAATCACTGCAGATGGTGGTTCTTTACTTAAAAGAATCGGGTACTTTTTTCACAAATAATACAAGATCAAAGTTGTCTATTAACTTTAATCATTCTATTTTGGATCTATCCACGTACAAAAGTAAGAGTCTATCATCTTTTGCCGTTAAAGATCATCAAAAAGAGTGAGAAAACAGTGCTAATTTCCATCTTTCTTTCCAACAATCAAAGTAACAATTAATAGATTAGTTCCATCATTGGTACTAGTATGAAATATAGTTTTTAAACCAAATAAGAAACCAAACTAACAAAACATACACAACCCAACCCCGAAAATTTGAATTCATTCTTTTTGTGAGACGTACTGGTTCACAAAATTCATACATTCAAACATACACATGTACCTGATTGATTTTGAGTATTATATGATGGAAAAGTTTGAATTGAACCACAAAACTATTTAATTTCTATCTGAAAGTTGTCACGATTATCATATTATCCATCGTTTCATTGTGAATATCTTATAAGTATTACTCATGACAACATAATTACATATAACGTATTTATTTTTCCTTTCTTTACAAAACTCCCGATTATAGAACAACCATGTTTATAAAAGCCGGAAATTTAACTTCTTATAAAAAACTATCAGCCAACAAAATTTTGTCTTTTTGGCAACAAATTTCTTAATACAAGGGGTGATTAGCAAGAAGTTAGAAAAACAAACCCTCAAGAAAATACATTAAAATATAGCTAAAGAGGAAATGAAAGATTATAATGAAAACTTACATCAATCTTTTCAAAACAAGTTTTTGAATAGATACTTGTCTTTTATCATAATAAGTCCACCGAGATTACTCACTGATTTTATTCAATCTCGGTGGTAAAAAATGTATGATCTATAACATTGCACCAATAATCTTAGTTGGAAGACAAATTTTGATTTGATTAAAGAATCAACTTGACAAAAAAGAAATATAAAAAAATCTTTTCACGTTATTTCAATTCTCTTTGGAAATATCTAGCGTAGATTTTATTGATATTATTTATTTTAAAAACAGACATAAGTACTAAATGAATAAAGATTTAGGTTGTGCTTGATTGTTTTAAGAAATACAAATTTAATAATGAAACGAATCGCGAAAGTGATGAATGTTATTTTTTTAAGGTGATAGGTTTGAGATGTGTCACAATGAGCTTGTGAAATCCAACTTGTAACGCCATTTTTGTCTATTATCACGCAACTTAATTGTATTCGAACAATATTTTAGCAATTCATACTCATCTTCGTTGCTCAACAATCCAATCGCCCCTTTAAGATTCTAGAGAAAAAAAGACGTCCTTCATATACCAACATATCTCATAATTAGCAACTTAACACTTTTAAACACTAACGAATTTATACATATATTCTTATAAAGTTACTGTTTTCATATACTCTAATTTAATAGAATAAACATAAAAGCTATCATGTCCGTTTGGGTATATGACAAAATATAAATATTATCATTAGAATTGAAAAAAACACCAATTTTCTAATTATTGGGCATTTATGGGTGTCCGGATAAACTTGTTTAATCAATCAATGATGGTTTTTGTGAGCATTGGATATTTAGTAGGAGTGAATTTATTTAGTTACTGAATAAGATAACTCATAAGTTTTTTAGGTCTAAGTTTGTAGATATAATTTATAACTAATGGAATCACGGTTTAAAAAAACATTATTATCACTCAAAAACTCGTATACACAATTTCATATACATATAAAAATCTATTGTATCTTAGTCCAACCTAAATCAACTTCATGCCTCATCTGATCATTGAACCCAATTCCACTTGAATAAAAAGCAAATACATTTGTTATCAGACCACTAACAGAGGTTATAAAAACACAATGTAAATACATAATCCGAACCAACCCCCTATGTAAACCAACTCCCTTAGGGTTATAGGGTGCTCTTATATCTTAAGGGTAAGAGTTAGATGTGGTGGCATTAATGGTGTGGTACACCTCTTCCTCTAGACGTAAAATGGTGTGAGTGGTGTTCTTATTAGTATAAATTGAAGAAAAAAAACGAGCCAGATGAAATGAAAAGTATCAATGTTTTAACTAGTCCATTGGATAAAAATTTTTATATCTTAGTTGGAAGGTTTTCGGTTCAAACCAAATTATAATTGTAAAATAAATTTGAAGTAATTTAAGAGTATGTTAAATTTATCGCTAGAAAAGATGAAATAAAAATTCATGTAAGTTTTTGTTAAACGGTGTTTGGAATACCCCACACCTGTCTGAAGAAATATTAACCTGTCATATTAATTTTGACGTCTCAGATCACACTCATCTAAAAACACTATCAAAAACGATTTTGAACAAATACCTTCAAAAAAATAATATAAGTGATATGATATTTACATGTAGGAAATGTGTGTTAAAATATACTCATGACCTAACATCTAAAGAAAAAGTTTATGGACTTAAGTGGCCTAGACATAATAAAAGGAACACCCTTCAACAAGAGAGGGGCGTGGTTTAAAGTTCCCACCTCATCCCCAAAATCATTTCACCAATACTACTACTTCTATGCCTTTTTAACACCACACACATACCATATCATACTATACCATACCATATCATACTATACTATACCATACCATACCATACTATACCATACATTAACTGTAATTTAATAACCCCTACCTCCTCTCACACCCATCCCGTTTTCGCACTCAATGCCACCAACAATGGCTCCTCTGCACTAACTGTACGGCGTCTTTCTTGAAATCCCAGGGTATATGCAAGGTAATGACACTTTTCATCACTAAAATTCAATCTTTTTCCTTAAACCCTTGGTGGGTTTTCCTTGTTGGTCGAAAATTGTAGTGGGTTTACCGTTTATGTTATCTTTCTGCATACGGAAGTCTCTCTTGTCTGTATATGTTTGTTTTATGTTCGTAATTAGGATTTCTTGATGTCTTTTTTCTTGAGTTGCTTTATCCTTTTGTCAGCTTACACGATTTGGGTGTATAAATTTGGGTGTTTTTGGGTTTTCTGTTTGTAATTGAAGTTCTCATTGAGTGTATATAAGGAGATCCGTTCATTTCTTGAATTCGTGCTTGTTTTTAAAGATTAGTTCTCGGAAAAAATTGGTTTTTGTGTGATAGTAAGCAATGAAAATGCTGGGGAAATTGGATGTTTACAAGAGTTCGAAAAAAATATCAGATTTTTTTACAAGATTCTATCCAAATTATTGTTTTTTTTCACTTTACTATTTGGATTTTACAAGTATAATATCTTTTTAGATTTGGATGAGGTAACCAGTTTATTTTGTACATTTTTCTTGATGTAAATTTAAGATTCAGAAAAACTGATCTAAGAATGTTGATTTTTTTTCCTGTATGCTATAATTTGATGCAACGCCTGCGGTTTTTAATCTTCCAATGGATTGCAGGAGATTGAGGGTCACATGACAATGATTTACTTTGGTTATACAATTATTTCCTACAGAAAGGATTTGATTTGTTTATATTTTGTTATTTTCAATTGGCATGATAAAAATCAATCATTTCCCAAGCAATAACAACTAAAAGCCTTCTGTCAAGCCATCATTACAATGTAAAATGTTTCTTACAAATTAAAATTCCCCAATTTAATATCACCTGTTTGCCCATTGATTTTTATGCTATATCTTCCTGGTCAAGAAGATTCTTTTTTGTCATGTTTGAAGTCAATCTGCTGCAATTATGCTACAAAAGACTTATCTTTCCTTGTTTATAGTGTTTGGATTAAAAACCATTATCTGATAAGCCAATCAGTTGACTATTTGCTTAACTATGTGTTAGTTACTTATCTGACAATTCACAAGATTCTTTAATCAAACTCCTACCACCATCTCACCACTTGTTATGCATAAAAAAGTTCCCAGTTGTTATATTAAGTAAGGTTTATTTCTATAACAAGCTATCTACATCTAACCTCTAATTGAGCCTTCCATTTCTGCATTTGTGCAGCTAAGATTATCAGCAGTTGACTTTTGATACGAAATCTTGAATCTTGCATCTAAACCGGATGTTACTCAACTGAAAAATGGGGTGTTGTGTTTCAACAAGTAGCAGGAGTTCTTGTAGCAGCGTGAGTGATGGAGATATCGTTTCTCCACCATCTTGCTTTGAAATCACCATGTTTGGTGGACAAAGAAGATCAAAAAGAACATTTTCCAACCACATAAGTGCCTTGCAGCATATGTCCTCTATACCAAATCGTATTGTTACAAATGGGAAAAGCCGAAGTTCTTGCATATTTACTCAACAAGGCCGTAAGGGTATAAATCAGGATGCAATGATTGTGTGGGAAGTAAGTGTTTTGAAAAAATAACATTTTTGTCTAGTTGATGTATGATAATTGATATGTAATTGACTAATTGTGTGTTTGTTTACTGTTGACTTTGAATCACTGCAGGATTTTATGGCAGAAGATGTGACATTCTGCGGAATCTTTGATGGCCATGGACCATATGGTCATCTTGTTGCTCGTAAAGTTCGTGATACATTACCGTTGAAATTATTTTCTTTTTTTGATTCTTATGAGTCAAAGAAAAACAAATCTACTGGTACTATTTGTTGCAGTCAAGACACTGTATCAGAAAGGCCTGATTGTGAGGCGGAATTAGAAGATAAAACAGGCTCATCATGGAAAGATGCATTTTTGAAATCGTTTAAATCGATGGATAAAGAATTGAGATTTCATCCAGTTTGGATTGCTTTTGCAGTGGCAGCACTGCTGTCACCATTGTAAAACAGGTATAGTTCTTCACTTCTTCATCATTTACCACATTGAATTTGTATCTTTGGATTTGATTCTGATTTCTTTGATCTTGTGTGAAACTTTAATTTTAAGGGATCAAATCTTTTCATGGGAAGCATAGGAGATTCCCGGGCTATCATGGCATCGACTGATAGCAACAATTCACTTGTAGCAATTCAATTGACTGTTGATCTGAAGCCTGACTTACCAAGTAAGATAAATGCATGATATTTGGAAGATTCAATACTTTTTTTCATCAAAAGATAGTGTTTTAGAACTAAAAGAATTAAAAAATGTGTGATCTAATAGGAGAGGCTGAAAGGATTAAACGATGCAAAGGTCGAGTTTTTGCATTGCAAGATGAACCCGAGGTATCAAGAGTTTGGTTACCGTTTGATGATGCACCAGGGTTAGCAATGGCACGGGCATTCGGGGACTTTTGTTTGAAGGAATATGGAGTTATATCCGTTCCTGAATTTTCTCACAGGGTCCTCACTGATAGAGATAAGTTCATCGTTCTTGCATCCGATGGGGTACATTTAGTAACTTTAATCCCAATTTGAACATTTAATTATGCTTATGTCTTTGAGGTTTAATGATTAGACATTTAGACTAAATCCAATGACAACAATTGCAGATTTGGATGTTTTGAGCAATGAGGAAGTGATTGAAATAGTGTCATCAGCTTCAACTCGGTCATCAGCAGCAAGGAACCTAGTTGACTCAGCTGCTCGTGAATGGAAAACGAAGTACCCAACATCTAAAATGGATGATTGTGCAGTAATCTGCTTATTTTTAGATGGTAAGATGGACTCTGAATCCGACTGTGAAGACCAAGGTTTCTCTTCTGCAACCTTAGCAGGTGAATCGGACGATGGTCACAGCTGTGAGCCATCGTTGCAGAGAAATTGTACGGTCAGATCACCTGAAAAGAACATTGATGGTTCAACTAGAGTTGCGGATGACGAAACAGCTGCTGGATGGTCAGGGTTAGAAGGTGTCACGCGAGTCAACTCACTCGTTCAACTTCCAAGATTCTCTGAAGAAACACCAAGACCATGAGACCATGATTGTTTTGTATCTTCACTTTAGTTAAATGTATTGCATCTTTTGTATGATACTGTCTTGTCTCTATTGAACTTGAGGAACGTGTAAAGGAAACGGGTTAATTCGTGTCCTCCATAACTAATATTGGATTTGACAAAGTGTAGACGTTCAACACTGGCTACGTCTAAGGTCGCGCCATAAGCTAGCCATAGAACCAACTTTCGTCAAAGCTGAACCTGGACTCCACAACGTGACATGTCATCAAAGTCTATTCCAGGATCTTGTCAATCATATGTTTGGTTTTCATCTTTTTTTGGGTTGTTAAAGAACGTATCTGATGTTTGACTTAATTTATGTAGGAGACTATTTCCTTAAACCGGCTTAAAATCATGTTGTTTATTATGGTAGAAACTGTATTTAAAACTATAGTACTTGTCATCCATGTGAGGACAACCTTGTCATTTAGAAATTGACGAGATAGATGTGATTATCGATGTGTATCTCGATAGATGCTGTCTTTCATACCGTCCCTCCGTCTTTTACATTCTTTTCTTCACATTAATGTAGTATCAGTTTTCTTTTTTACATTCTCTTTTAAATTCTTTTCATAGTTGCTCATAAAGTAAGTAATTAGCATTAATAGTTATTAATTATGGATAGTCCATGGACCATCATTAACTTGCTTTAAAACTCATACTTCTTTGATAAAGTAACTAGTGATGATGATACCATGGTTAGGCTTAAATGGGGATTTGACAGGTAAAATTAACACGCTTTTTGGTTGGCATCAAAAGCATTGCATTCACATGTGTGTATACGTATATATATATATACATATTTAAAAAATTTATAAATCAAAAAACATAAAAATAAAAAAATAACAAAATTTCCCTCTTTCAAAATAACATAAAAATACAAAAATAACTAAAATTATTTAAAAAATTATAAATCAAAAAATAACATAAAAATAAAAAAATAAAAACATAACGTTTAAAAATGAATGATATCGTGAAAAAAAGTTATGAACGTTTAAAAAAAAGAGGAAAATGACATGTGATTTGAATTGATAAAAAATAAGTGGCTGAGATTAGTTTTTAGAGTTCTCATAGAAAAAGATGGTTCTCATTTGAACCTTCCCCTATATATATATATATAGTATGTATGTATGTATGTATGTATGTATGTATGTATGTATGTATGTATGTATGTATGTATGTATGTATGTATGTATGTATGTATGTATGTATGTATATGTATATGTATATCTTTTAAATTTTCACAGATCTTACTTGAGGTTACTTAAATTTCATATTTCGTTACCGGAAATAAAAAATACAGATTTAGTTCCAAGTTTTGAAAAAAATGTAACACTTTTCGTCCGTGGGCCAAATGACCGTTAGTTTTTGACGTTAAATAAATGTAAATTTACCGTATCATCCTTTCTTCTTCTTAATCTTCTTCTTTCCCACCCTTACCCCATATTTCTTCTTTTCTTTCTCATTTTCTATTTACACCACCACACAACCACCCCCACTCCTCGCCACCACCACCACACACTAGCACCTTAAACCCCCATCTCCACCAACTCTCCTCGCCATAACCACCACACACCCATCTTCACCACCAATCCATCACCATCATCGTCGCCACCACCACACAATCTCATGTCCACCACCATACCACGCACCTCATCTCCACCACACTACCACCACCCTTGTGTTTGCTAATTTTTTGGTAATGTGAAGGTGGGATATTTTGGTTTTGTAAAGTGGTGTTGTTGCAGGTTCGTCGAAAAATGGCAGGGTTGGGTTGTGGTGGTGGGAAGGAGTAAAATCATCATTTTTTTAAAAATTTAACGTCAATAACTAATGGCCGTTTGACCCAAAGACGATACGTGTTACATTTTTCAAACCTTAGAACTAAACCTGTAATTTTTCAAACCCAGATACAAAAGGTATTTGATCAAACTTTAGGTATAATTCGTGTAATTTATTCTAAAAATTATGTTTATATACAATTTTTTACCACCTTTCTATTTTGGAATACCAATAAATTCCCATTAATTATTTTAAAATTAAATTCAAGAAATATCACATTATGCCGTTTGATTGGACATCAGTGTCATATATACGTTCCTCGACATCAACATTTGACATAATTTACTGACCTCAAATTTTGTAAAAGTCGTAAAAAAGAGCAACGAACACCCCCCCCCAAAAGAAAAAGAAGAAGAAACCTATGGTTTATTCATGTAACTAACTCCTATCAACACGTGATCGCCTTGCTTAAACCGTTTAAGTTTTTGCAGTTAACCGAAAATATACAATGACACATCTAACTCTCTGCCTAAAATCATTTATGATTTTTGATCTTTTTATTTCATCAATTCATCATCATACTCATATGTGTGTATACAAATGAATATGGTTATGTGCATAAGGTAAATGCAGCCTCCAATGGTTTGGTGGAGATGAAATGCTACCAATATTTTTATACTCACATTTTCGGACATTAATTACTCAGTGGTCGTAGCTTGTGTGTTTTTATACGTAACTTCTGCATGGACCATTTAGATTTAGAGAAAAAAAAATCACCTCTTATATCTTGTACTAATAGTTAACATTTTCAATATGTGAATATTAAATTTCGAAAATGAACACACTTCTCCGTACATTTATACAATTGTGAGTTGTACATTCATATCGTAAATGAAAGCTTAATTAGCCGCTGAAACCGTTGATTCTAATACTACCAAACTTACACACCGTTATTTTATGTGTGTTAATGATTTGTGCATGGGGTGGTGCACTTTGCAGCTTGAAGTAACCTTAAACCCTATAAAAAGCCTCTTCATCCCTCAACTTTCATCCATCTTTTTCAAACATATCCAAAAAATGGCTAAAACTCATCATCCAATCATGGCTCTCATTCTCCTCTTCCACATCCTCATCGCGACGGCATTGGCCGGACGCGATATCCCAAACACAAACATCAAAAGACGTGATGATGACGTCAGACACCCAGAGTCATTTATTATTCATGACCGAGGTTACCTCGTCCCAGGGGTTGGACGAGGTATAAAACCAAAGTGCAAGGATGGGTTCAACCCGTTCACCTACAACCCTGTCACTGGAGGTAATGATGGTGGAATACGCGCTCATGTTGTCCCGAGGTTCGGTCAAGGTGGAGGTGGAGGTGGAGGTAGACAGTATGTGCCTGGTGGCGATGACACGTTTGTGCCGAAACCGGGTTTTGAGGTACCTAGTCCTGGTGTTGGATCAAGGGCTCCTGGTCCGGTTAGTAATTGAAGGGTGTTGATGTAGGTTCAATATGCAATAAGGTGTGTGTAGGTTGATATAACCTATTGTGGTAGTAAGGTGCTTTGTTTGGTGTGTAGTTTCAGTGACTAAATATGCATATTCAAAGATTTGTTTAGTATGAATGTATGGTTGCCCTTAATTGGAAATAAATAGTTTTTTGTTGCTACTTATTTTTTTAGTGAAATAAAATTATGATATTGTTGGTTGAAGAGAAGTTTTGGGCCAATCGAAACTGGTCCAGCAAAAACTAAATGGGCCAATCGAAACTGGCCCAGCAAAAACTAAATGGGCCAATTGCTAGCTTTCACGGGTCTTATACTTTAAAGGGAATGATAACTTGTGACTTGTGAGTCGTCAAGGTTTTATCTCATGGAGTCATGGACTATGCCACTTTTAATCCATATTCTTTTCATTTAGGCCTTAATGTGAAGGCCATCGTTATAAAATTTATTAATTAAAATAAACACTATTTATAAGCCAAAATAAACACTATTTATAAGCCTAAGTACTCATGCGCTCACATGCCTCGTATATAAACACTGAAGAAAGATTTTCTCGTCACATTTATATATAAGTAATTACCAATTGTTTTATGTATAATAGTGTTGTATCTTATCCATAAAGAGTTTTTCAAAAAAATTGATTTTTCACTTTTAACAAAAGTTTTATTATTTTTTACAATTGAACTTCTCAAATTTAATTTTCTTTACTTTTAAGCCAAAACTCTTTATCTATTGCAATTTAATCTCACAATGTTTATATTTTTAATTTTGTTCTTCTATACTTTTTATATTTCGTATATTATCTTTTATTTGTTTTAAGTTTTGCAAATTAGCACGACACAACATGAATGTGTTACTAATCATTTGAATGTTTCGTTCTAAATTTGGTAAGTTAACACAACACAATATGTGTGTGATTCGACATTTTTAGGTCTTTTTCCCATTTGATCGACTAAGTTATATTTTTTTATATTTTATGTTTTGGTCTAATTTCTTCATTGCAACTTCAGTGTTGGTGGTGGTGTGACATTGGTATTATTTAGCATGGTTTTTCGCTTTCACCGCAACGTGAAAAACTTAATTCTAGTTTTAATTATTTTTTTAAAAATGAATACAAATCCAAAGAAAATAAAAATATCATTTCAAGCCGTCAAATAGAAACAAAAATATTACGTCTAAGATGTATTTAAATCCACCCCGCAAGGGCAAGATACAATCTCCTTGTGATTTAAACTAGAGTATCAATCTATAGATATTAATAAAAAATATTTCTTTTGCCACATGTCATCTTCTTAAATCACCTTTTTAACACTTGTCATTTTTTAAAAAATCATCACTTTATTTTCTCTTCAAAAATGTATTAAAGTAATTAAACACCCAAACAATTTCTCTCTCTCATATATATTAATTTGGTCAATTGATATATTTTTCTCTTTCATCTATATTTTTTTAAAAATCAAACTATGTTTTTAAAAATAAATTTTATTAAGAAGATTAAAATTCATATATTTTCTAAAACATTGAACATTTTGAAACAAAATATTTTAAATAAGTTCTTTTTTTAAATAATTATAAAATATATAGAATTTTCGAAAAATAATTTATTAAAACAACTAGAATAATTAGAAACTTGAGTTTTTAATAAACAAGATTTTTATAAATAATAAAATTTTATAAAAAATATTAAAACAAATATTTAAAAATAAAACTATTTAGATAAAAGATTTAAAAATAGTATATTATTTTATATCTTGAACAAGTACATATATATAATTTTATACATATTTTATATTAAAATATCGTACTGAAACTTTTCATGTTTATTACTAATTATAATCCGTTTAATAAATGAGTTTCTAGACTATCATTTTATCTATATATCTATCTGTCTATAACATATTTATTGTTTATTTACTTGAAATAACTATTATATGCAATTATAATCATATTTTATCTTCAAACATAGTTTTATAATTCATAAATTTTTATTAATAATTATTTATTATTTTATTAATTCAACCCGTGTAATACACGAGATATTAACCTAGTACAACAATATATAAGTTCTTTTTCATAGGTGTTAGCAAAACCAACTCGATGCGCAAGTTCCTCTCATAGGCATTATTGTTTAGACTATTCACAACGCATCCCCTTTAGCCCCGCCTTTAGCCCCTTTCCTACTGCCCTTCGGAAGGGCTGCATTGTGCATGCCCATCCGCCCTTCACCCACCCTTTGCCAAGGGCGCTCCATAGATGCATTTTGTGGGGCCCACACACAAAAATGTGTGTTGCTTTATTTTTTCAATGGTTGTTTGTGGGAAGGATGATGTTGGAGGTAAAAGTTGATTGTGGGAAGGATGGATGATAGTTAGTGAAAAGCTGATATGGCATGCTGACTGAGACTATTTATGGGAATGGTGGCATTTAGCGTTGGAGACAGTCTTATAAGACTATCCACAACACAACGCCCTTAGCCCTTCCCTACCGCTCTCCGGAAGGGCTGCGTTGTGCAGGCCCATCAGTCCTTCACCCGCCCTTTTTTAAGGGCACTCCATGGATACATTTTGTGGGGCCCAGACACAAAAATATGTATTGTTTTGTTTTTTTAATGGTTATTTTTGGGAAGGATGGTTTTGGGGTAAAAGTTGTTTGTGGGAAGGATGGATGAAAGTTACTGGAAAGCTGATGTGCTATGCTAACTAAGACTATTTTGTGAGAATTGTGGCTTTTAGTGTTGTAGACAGTCTAACAAAGACAAATTACATGATAATTTCATGAACATGTGGAAGAACTTATGTCCCAAACGATCTTACATCAATGCAGTTAGGTTTTAAGATATAGGAAAACTCAGATGGCAATATGCTATACTAATTTTTGAAAATCTTCTTTTGTTTTTTTTAAACATTTAAATATTTATAAAATCTCATGAATATATACAAAAGACAAATGGGGTGTGATCTTAAAATCTTAAGAAATCACATGTGATTGTAATTTGTAAGTAAATGGAACAGAAAATGACATACCGAATAGACTTTGTCATAATGATATCAAAGCGTGTTGCATGACGCCCTTCTAATAGATTAAAAGTTCAAATCTTATCATGAATAAGTGATGTAGATTAAAAAATAGATTAATTCACCATTAAAAAATAGAAAATAACAAGCGTAAAATTAGAAACACACTACAATGTATACAAAAATTACGTAACGTGTTATTTACGTTTGGTACCTCTTTACATATCTATAAGGCAGACAAAAAAATGGCCCCAACCACGAACACTACAACCCAAGGCCACGTTTTTCTTTTATTTTTCTTTTGTTTTGGATAGATAACTTTAAGATCTGATAAGGGTTGAGTATTATTGCGTCTGAAGTGACACGAAACAAAGATTTTATGACTAAAATTTTGTTAAGTTTATTTGGTTCTCATTTTTTCCAAGAACTTTTAGTTTTATCATTTGGACTTTTGCATTGGTATCTTCATACTTCAATAAAATAGTAAATGGGATGTCACGTGTCAGCACCATAATTACTATCATCAAAATTTTCTAGCATCTCTCTCCTATTAGCTAATTAACTTAATTAGTAATAATATTATTTTAATACTTTAATATTTAATAAATTAAAAAAGATATATATTTATTAAGGTTATTTCTAAATAAATTATATTTTTAAAAAGTTAATTTTTCAAAAACAAAAGATAATCAAAATTGGGAGGTGTAATAAGAAAGTTTTTAAAATTGATACTTTTATACGGTTTGTTTTAGAAAAAAAATGTTTATTTTTTAAAAAATAACATAAAAATAAAATTTTAAAAAGTTGATATCACTGTTTTATTATTTCAATCATATCATATGTTAGAATATCATTTTATAATTAATAAATTTATTATATTAATATTTTATGTATTCAACCTGTGTAATACACGGGTTTACTAAAGTGGTGTTTTTATATTATAAATATGTTTGTATTTATATATGTTTATGTGTATGTCTATCTCCATGTGTATGGTACATATGTGTATATGTGATTTAAATTAATTTGTATGTTTATGTTTGATCATATTAAACTAAATTTAATCAATTTGGACTACAACCAACTACGTCGCGATTGTTTAAATTCAAGGAGGATTTATTATGTTTACTTTGATAGCTATGTTTAATTGATTGATAAATTTTGATTTTTTGTTTGACCATAATTATAAATGTTTTTCTTATGTTTTAATGATAATAAAGCAAACTCCTTTTTTTCCGACTATGGTCGATTGCTTTTATGTTTTAACTATTATGACCAATTTTGATTATATATTATTGAGGTTAACTTGATTTTTAATATTAATATATAAGAATAATTGTTTATTTCTAAATTAAAAAAATAAATGAAAATATAATTGATATGTATATTTCTCATCAATATTTATAGAAAGTAAAATGTCATATATAATAAAAAAGAAATATATATACACACACACACACCATATATATATATATATTGAGATTAATGCAAGTTTCAACTCTATTATGAAGTATAGAGAGATTGCACCTAAAAAAATTTCGGCTCATGAAAAGATTATACAAATAACATAAAACATGTAATTTAAAAAACAAAAACACATGACGCATTAGATTTGTAACAACCAAAGACTAGTAAAGACAATTAACTAAAAACAACAAGATCATAAACACAATATAAATCTTTAAACAAAGATAACTAAACTAAATACAAGTAAAACTACATGTGCCAAACTAAAGGTCTAACAAGGTCTCAAACTCAATAACAATCAACAAATCATCTCCACTTCATCACTACAATAATCCGCAAATTATCTTCATTTTATGAAATTCAAGTGTTTCATCCAACTAATCCGCTATAGTTCCTTCATCTAATTCGGTAAACGGGTGAGTATTGTTTTGGTTACCGTAGAATGATTTTAAAAAATGGGTGTAATGGAGTAAAAGTAAAATCACTCATTTTGGCTCCCTTTATGAGAAAGAATTAAAGATTTTCCGCCACTATATAGTTGGTTGAATTAAGTATAAAGTTGAGTATTGATTTGATACATTAGCGATAATTATGAGAATTTATGAAAATCGATTGTTGTGGCTAAAAGCAGAATCACAAAGTTTGGTATAATGTTTGAGAAAAAAGATATTAACAAATTAATTAGAGATTTTAATACATAGTTTGAGTAAAAGAAATTAAATTGCGGTGAGTTAAAGCAACAGCTCAATGAGTCAACGATAGAATCTTCTAAGCCTATTGCTTCCAACTTGTGTACTTTTTTATCATTGTTTGAATATCTATTGTTTAATTAAGTGTATGATTTATGAATATTTATTATTTGATTCTCTTCAATATTCATTGTTGTTTTTATTCGGATGAAAACAACATAAAAAAAGTAAAAAGTTGATTTATATAAACAGGTCAGAATGAAATTATAAAGTGTTGAACAATTAAGGTAAAACTGTCATAATACGAATTGTTTTTTAAGGAATTATACAAAACTAGTATTAAGCTTCTTGTCTTGTAACGAGAGGCGTAAAAACATATCAAGTAGCACAAATATCACATTATCGTCAGCTACCACCAACATAAAAAACTCGTATTAAAAAACAATAAAACGGAAAAAAAATGAAACTGAACGAAAAGTAATGTAAAAACGTTGAACCACGCATGTAAAATGTAAAACATTAAAAAACAATAACAAAGTTGATTTAGGACTTGCATGTTGTGACGCAACCATTAAATGGAAAAAAACTATGCGTAATAACGTTGAACCAAACGCGCACGTTAAGACGTGTAAACTATCAAATTTTAGACCGAAATATGAAACAAAAAGTTGTTAAAGATGAAAAGTACAGGGAACTAAAATTGAAAGTGAAAAATAATAAGAGTTAAATTGTAAAAAAATGTAAAGTATTGGGTTTAAAATAAATTTTTAATAAAAAAAATATACAACCTTTAATGCTCATTATACAACCATTGATGCATATTTAAGTTGATAATTAATAATATCTATATAAGTTAATATTTTTTTCTTCATTTATTAGAGAGAGATATTTATAACATTTAAAGTTTTGTTTTGAAATATATGATACTAGTTTTAGTAAACCCGTGTATTACATGGGCTGAAAAAATAAAATATCAAATAGGAAAGAATTTATTAGTTATAAAACGTTTTTAAGATAAAACATAATTGAAATCATATATAAGTACGGACTATAAATAATAAAACAATGATATCAACTTATTAATCTTTTTTTTATTTTGTATTTTTTTTTCAAAAGAAAAATAAAATAACCTTGTTTTAAAGCAAATGGTTTTAAAAAATGTAAAATCTTAAAACTTATTATAACTCCCAATTTTTTTAATTTTTCGTATATATAAAGTTTACTTACAAATATCAATTTTAAAATATGTTATATTTTTAAAAAGGTTTGACGTTTTAGAAGTAAATTTTATTTTATAAAAATTTATTTACTTAGAAAAATAGTTAATAAAAATATATTTTCTTTAATTTATTATTAGTAATTATTTAATGAGATATTTAATAGGATAAAGATGCGAGAAAATTTTGGTGAGGTGAAATGTAATGATGACACATGTCCACTCTAGTTACCCTTTTATTAGAGTAGGAAGATTTAACAAATTTATTTTTTTCTAAAATAAATAATATATTCTTCATTTGCTGACAGCTAACTAACGCTTTTTGAAATTATATATTGATTTACAGTTGCACTTTTTTACTTTTAATATGAGATTGTGGATGGTTTAAAAAAATGATATATTTAATTTTATTTTTAAATTTGTTTTTCTACAACAGATTAGTCATCACCATGTTTTAATAATTTTTACACCAATCTGAATGTTCGACTTCCTGTTACTCAAACGTTAACGGATGTTAGAATTTACTTATGTTTGAGAAATACGTCTAAAGCAGTCACAAGTGTTTGAGAAATTAATACGTCTAAAGTATTTACTTATGTTAGAATTTTGAACATATATATGTTGTAATTATGTTAACTATGTTTTACAATAGGTCTAAAGTATTCACTTATTTTAGAGGTTTGAACAAGTTTGAACATACAAGATAGTACGATAGTGACCTTAGATATAAGAATACGACAACATGTGGCATGTGTTCCTCAAAAATAAATTTCGTATCGTGTGCATCGGTGCACCACTCATGGTTTCTACAATTATCAAGTGCCTCAATCACGTGTTTTATTTCACTGTTAAATCTCTAAATCTTCTTTATCTCACCTAAACATGTGGTATTCTGTTCATGATGTGAGAATCACATAAATACTCATGCTAACCCAACCACCACAATAAATCCATCTCAAATTTCCTTTTGCAAAAACTGTCACAACTTACTATTTCTATATCCGGTAGTTAATTGAGGGTTTTAATGCTAGATTTAGTCCAAATTTTATTTGTTTTTTCTGCATAATATATAACGTTGGTTGTCTTTTCAAAACTAATGATCTAGATGCTATACAAGTATACAGTACTGTGATGTGTCATAGACGTGTATGGTCCAATCTTAATAGTTGCATTCTATATTTATTGCTTTTTGATAAGTATCTATTAGGATTACTCGTGGCTTGTCGGGTTTGACAAGTTGATGTGTGAAGCTTCACATCACTTGATCTTGATCATTGTCTCTTTTTCACATCGCTCGATCTCTAGTTGCAACCTCTCGGGCTAATGGATAGGTTACCACGAGGATAAACGGATTGGGGGTATAGAACGATCAAGGGTGAAAATTTGCTAAGGAAATGAGATTAAAGGACTATATATGGGATAAACGGTAACGGTCCGCCAAGAAAGGAGGTTCGGGGTCCAAGGTCTCACAAAGTATCCGTTTGACATATGTGAATATTCTTTTTGAAATACACGAATATTTTTTCTTAAGGTGGTAGTGGACCGTCAAGCTTGGAGTAGCGGTCCGCCGAGGACCTAGTCAGTAAAAGATGGTATGAAAACCCTCAAAACTTGATTTTTCACATTTTACACTCTCCACTCTCGGTCCACTCTTTTTCTAAACCCGACACCCTCGCCCTCTACGCTTTTGGCTCAATGGAAGGCTCGGTGTGACGATCAGAGCTCGTAAATACGCTCATGGGTGTTGATTTGGCTTAAAAGTAACGTTTGGAAGCTTGGTTCCCTTTGATAAGCCTCAAACATTGTAAATACGAAGTTACAGCCATATATGAGCGTATGTGTGTCGTATTCCGCATATTAGTTTTAAACGAGAGTATCTTACGCATATTCTAATAGGTAACAAAGCTTATTGTGATTTTCTTTTGGTTTTAACTAGATCCAAAATACCTAAAATAACTTGATGATGCTTAAAATATCAACGTTATCCAACATAAGACTGTTAAGTGTTTGTAACCTAAGTTGTTGGCCTATATAGAGCTAAGAAAAAGAATTTTGGCTAGTATTTGACATAACTTCTACAAGAGAATTGAAATGTAACAAGAATAGCAACTCCCTTTATATTTCACATTTGTCTCTCTTGTTTCTAGGTTTTACTGTATATCCAAGCTCCGAAACTTAGATATATGTTGTCTCCATTCTCCAAATAGTTGTTTTATGTTCTATTTTAACATCACTTTCTTCATCAGCTTATAACTATATATCATTTCGTTTCAACTTGTTTTTATGATCATTTAAACACTAATTTAAGTTATTAATTAGTTTATTCCTTATTTATTGTTTTGTTATTAATATGTATACATTTATCAGGACTAAAAAAATACATGAGATAAAAAAGATAGAAGAGATATAAAAGATTTAGATTAACATAGACGGTGTATGTTTGATTAAGCATAGCTTATGATGCAACTTGTGGTATAATTTGGGCCTTAGTATCTGGCTAATGGACTCATCCTTCTTTTCATATAAATGGTCGTTCAAAAAATAATTCATCAGCAATTCATACCATAAATATCTAGAATGATATACTGTGCAAATGTTTTGTTAATAATTGATAAATTTTATGAACGGTAATTCTCTTTTATGGATTTTTATCTAACATATGCAATAATTGGTTCGTCTAAAGATCTCTAACATTTTTTGTTTTCACGATTTTACTTTTATATAGTAAACACAATTTCTGTTTTGTATTCAAGATTTCAATAAAAATAAAAAGATTTTATATTCAAGTCTTACCTATAAAAAAAGTTTCAGTTTGAGACAAAAGAGGTTCTCACTTACGAAGAAAACTTTCTTTTAAAGATGGTCATATGTTCGTGACCGATAGAGACGAACTGATGTACGAATTTATATTCAGGGTATGACAACCTAGAGGCTCAAGATTCTACACTAAAATAATGAATATTAGCGGATGAACTAATAGCCCGTGACGTTTAAAAATAATCTAATTATTTGTGAGGTCTGAAACCACTTTTTGATGGTGCCTCTAGTCAAATTATTCGGCTTCTATCAACCGTCCTGCACCCCTTGAAAAAAATCCTTTTCAGCGGTCCAACTTTTATAATTTTCATTTCATTTATGAGAAAACGAGAGCTTTCTACAACGTTTAAAATATATTGTCTTTTTCAATATAATTATATTTTTATTCATGCATGTTAGAAAGAATATCATATATTAAATACAAATCAGTTTTTAATAAAATCCTGAATATGTTTTGAGACTGAAGAAAGAATTTCTAAAACACAACTTAATATATGACAAATTTTATATTAAATTGTAAACACAAATATATGGTATATTTGAAGTAATAGAAGCTTTCATATTTCAAGTTATTAGTATATAAAAGTTTTATGAAAATATAAAAGTAGAATTTTTTTTCATCATTTAAGTGTTACAAACTTAAGTTTTATGTTTAAAATAAGTTTTGTTATAGTTTGTGTAAGTAATTATTTTAGTACTAGCAATTTGCTATGAGATTATGGTTGTGATTACCGTAAATGTTCTCGCGTAGATGCCATTTTTTTGTGAATTATTGATATGCATACAAAAACCCAGATCAAAATCACACAATAGCAACCATGCACTACATCTTCGAGACAATCACAATCAATTTTTCACATATTCACATTGTTATATTTTATATATACAATCTAAGGACCACATAAACATTATGCATATGAAAAATGAATGCAAATATATAATAATTAAATTAATTTAAATGGAGAAAAAAATCATAAAAATGAGTAGTCGTTGATAAATCCATTATTCCCCTAGATTTTGTCTATCATAAGACCGATAAATACATTTTTTCTGTACTCAAATGTTCGTTTAATAATGAAAAAAGAAACTTAATGTTTCGTAGAGTGAAATGAAAAAAAAATTTATGCTAAGCAAATGTTACATCGAGTGTTAAAAGTAGATTAATGAAGTTCAATTAATTTATGATATTTGTACAATTATACGTGACAAAATCTTTAAAGTCAGCGACATTTTGTGATTGTGTAATCTTCCGGCAAAATGATTAGTTTAATGATTTTTGGTGAAGTCCATAAATACATAACCTTTGAAAGTGATAGCTCAAATGATACGTTTTCGTCTCACAAGTTCAAATATTATTCAAAAGTACGATGTGGCATATTCAATTGCGTAAAAACAATGTTACCGACATCCCATGTTAAAATTATCAGTCGAGTTATATATAAAATTGCCCGAGATCAATCAACCTCCTTTATCGCCATTTTCATCCATATCGACTTTTCATGTTCAGTTAATTTTATATATACTGATAACTAATTTTGGTATGTAAAATTGTATCATATGTATTAATGAGTTAGTATTTATTTTTTGTTTTTTCAAAACTTTTAACTTTGTATTTTAACCTACTATTTTAACATCTTTTATAATTTAACTCTAATTATTGGATTTTAATATTTCAACTTTTATGTATTAGACAGAATTAATCTCAACTTAGAAAATGTTTACAAACTATTGACTTTGAACTTATATAACTATTGTTAGTTTTTTGATGAAATTAGGTCAACTTTGAGACATTTTCAACCCAGCATCGCCTAGTCTCAATTAAGTTTGTTTTTCATCGTCTAACATCTATCATCACTTGAAATCTACCTCCAATAAATTTGGTGGTTTAAATCAGAAGGTGGAGATTGACAGGTTTTTTGGTGTGAAAGTTTTAAATTGACGAACCTAATGATAGATTTCAGCTTTCTACTTACTGTTTTGGTCACAAAAACAGTTCACGTAATAAAAAAACTACTAGGATTAACTCTCAGTAAGGAAATGATCATGAGAGTAAAATAAATTTAAAGTTGGGAGTATCTGTAAACATTTACTGAATTAGTATTAAGATCGACCAATGAATGAAACTTGAGATTATTAAAATTCAATAACTTAATATATTATTACTTTCAACTTTGTTCCATTTTACTTATTAAAATTTACAAAATTTCTTTTTTTTTTTGCGAGTTAGGACACAACAAAGTGTTGTGATTCAAAGTTTTTACACTAATTTTTCCCGTTTAACAACCATGTCGTAACGCGTTAGTCCTAAATCAACTTACTTATTGTTTTATGTGTTATACGTTTTATCTTCATGGTTCAACATTTTTACGTTAACTTTTCGTTGGGTTTTATTTTTTTCATTTTTATATTTCTTTTTTAATGCGAGTTTTTTCAGTGTTCGTGGTTACTGGTGGTGGTGTGCCATTGATGCTACTTTGTATGGTTTACGCCTCCACTGCAACGCGAGAGACTTAATAGTAGCTTTTTTATGACATCTAATTGGATTTCTAACGGGCAACTTGTTGACCTGATCATATGCATTAATTAAGTATAGAACCTTATAGTCTGAAACGTCTCCGAAATGGAAGGGAAGCTTATACATCCATTAATCCATCTCCATCAGTACCGAACCCAAAACCGTCCTAAAGAAAAAAACTCGTCTTTGTAAAGAAAACAATCTGCAGTTTATTGCTTGTTACCATTCATGTAAGTAGATGACAATGAAACATTTTACAACTCTAGCTAGCTATCTCGCATTGATTCCGTGCAGGCTTGCAGCTCGATATAGGGAGCAGAGGCGAAAACGACTTGTATGGTATCAAGTATAAACTTATCTCAACCTCTAAATAAATATTATATAGTCCCCACACCTACAGATATTTTCTTTAAACCTTACCTCTCTCCATCATATCCCAATTCATATTAAGTCATTTCTCCATTGCAACCTGAGAGGGCGAGACTTACAACGATGGATACAACAACAGATGATATGATCAGTTGGTTTCAAGAAATCGCAAGAAACGCGGGGAAAGTTCAAATGGAAACACTCAAGACCATTCTTGAAATGAATCATGGTGTTGAGTATCTTGACAAATGGTTGAAAGATGTCGATGTGAATAGCATGAATGCCGAAGCATTGCAGTCTCTTTATCGATCGATGGTGCCGCTGGCGTCGCATGCAGATTTGGAGCCTTATATTCAAAGGATTGCTGATGGGGAAACTTCCCCTTTGCTCACCAAACAACCCATCACCACTCTATCCTTAAGGTATATACACTCCATCAGTCTACGCATGTTACACGTTTCACTTGTGCTTTTACTGTTCATTATCGTTTTAAATTAATACTGGTAATTATATTGTTAGTTTGGTTTCAGCGGTGGCAGTGTGACAAATTAAAACTAGCTTGTATATAAAGTGATAGAATGATGTGCTTTATTCTTTTTTTCTTTTACTAGAAACTTTTTTATGAATAATGTGCTGAATTATTCAAAAAGATTATACTTTGAGAATGTTCTTTTAATCTTTTTTGCATTGCATAGCTCTGGAACAACTGAAGGGAGACAAAAGTATGTTCCTTACACTTCTCATAGCTCAAAGACCACTCTACAAATCTTCAAGCTGGCTGCAGCTTATAGATCAAGGTCTAGTTAACATTCTTTCTTTTCTTATTTCAATACAGTGTTTTCAGAACTGGACCGGTGTCTCGTCACCGTCCAGTTCTGAAAACACTGTCCAGTTTATTGTAACGTCGCTGACGTATATATAATATACTTGTATGAAGGGTTTATCCTACAACGGAAGGAGGCAAGATTCTCGAGTTCATCTACGGGAGCAAACAGTTCAAAACAAAGGGTGGTCTATCAGCAGGAACAGCCACGACCCATTACTTCGCGAGCCGCGAGTTCAAACTCAAGCAACAACACACCAATTCATTCACCTGCAGCCCACAGGAAGTGATCTTTAGTGGAGACTACAAGCAATCAACCTACTGCCACTTCCTTCTCGGGCTCTATTACTCGCCACAAGTCGAGTTCATCACGTCCACTTTCGCCTATTGCATCGTGCAAGCACTCGGCTTGTTTGAAGACTACTGGAGAGACCTATGCAATGACCTTCGTTACGGGACTTTGAGTCCCAAAATCACACTCCCATGTATCCGAAACTCGGTTCTTGAGTTGATCAAAGCCGACGCGTGTTTAGCCGATTGGGTGAGTTCACAATGTGAGGAGCTGGAGGGATTGGGGTGGTATGGTTTGATCCCAAAGTTGTGGCCTAATGTTAAATATGTGTACTCGATAATGACGGGTTCGATGCAACCGTATTTAGAGAAACTAAGGCATTATGCGGGGGACCGTGTGCCCTTGGTGAGTGCGGAATACGGGTCCACTGAGAGTTGGATTGGGGTGAACATGGACCCGTGTTCCGCACCCGAGGATGTGAGGTTCACGGTGGTTCCGACTTTTTCTTACTTTGAGTTCATACCGTTGCACCGTAAAGGTTGTGATAAGGTCGCGGGAGCCGGTGGTGGGGGTGATGACTATGTAGAAGATGATCCGGTGCCGTTGTCGGAGGTGAAGATCGGGCAACAATATGAGATTGTGCTCACGACTTTCACAGGTAAAGCAAATTTTTAAACATAAGCTAGCTACTATTTACGGTTGTGTTTTCGAGTTTAATAAACGAAGACAAAAAATAAAAAAAAAACTTTGAAAAAAAAGAAAATTGAAGAGAGAAATGAAAGGTTCAGAAAAATAAAAATTATATTATAATTTCATGTTTTATAGTTAGAAGTAAATTTATAAAAAGGAAAGTAAAGAGTTTATGAGTTTTGTTACAACTTTTCATTTTCTACCCTTTTGGAAGCAAGTTGTGAGGGAAAATTATTTTTAAAACAATTCTTTTTTTCTTTGCACTTTTATCTTTTAATAAACTATAGAACGCAAATCTTTATAGTTTTCTTATATTTTCTTCTTAAAAGAAAACTCGGAAACATAGTTCTCTTTTAATTTCCATCAATTTTCTTTCATTTTTTTATTTAAAAAAGACACGGGAACACAACACTACGTTTTTTTTTGTCAAGAATAATAGTTAAAATAAACTAGGAGCATTGCATGAAAGAAAATATACGACTTATGTGTTACCACTATAACAAAATGAAACCAATACAACTCTGACCATATGTGTCATTAAGTTTTTGAAAAATATGCATTAGTTATTCAAATCGTTGCACTATATCTATAAAGCAACACTTTTTTTACCAAATACTAAATCAAGTAAAGTTGCATTAAATGTAAAACAAGATTTTATTAAAATAATTTTTTTGACCAACTAGATGAAACTCAATATTTAAACTACACTTTTAATACCTTGGCCTAGATGTGAACATGTGACCTTAAAAGGATGTCACTACCACTTGGACTCATTATAAAAGCTTTGTTAGATAAAGAAACTTTTTTGTTAACAAACGTAACTTTTTTCAAATGATTGTTTCTAAAAAGTTATATTAATCTTATTTTTCTAGCATTGATATATTTCTTTTAACCTAAATAGTATATGATCTTATGATAACCTCTAAGTACAAAGCTCTGGTTCCACCACTATCCACTAGTACAGTGAAAGATGTCTATAAGCATCTTCATGCAATGACAAAACTAGAAAAATAAATAAAGGTTTTTCAGGAAAGATAATAATAATAAAAATACATGTACTTCGCTCTCATAACAGAGATATTTTGGAAGCCACACGAATTGTTTGTTTTCATCATATTTTTATGATCACAAAAGTTTTAAATTATTTGCAATAAATTTATTTTGTGAAGATAACTTTAATGCGTACTTTTTATTATTTAATAAATATAGATAATAGAAAAGAACATAATAGATATAGATATTTAAATTTTGAATAGCAAATAGAAACAAAATAAACGGAGTTTAATGTTCTCTGGAAAGTTGGACAGGACATTTTCACCACCACAATGTCCTGCATTGAAACTTAAAAGGGTCCTTCTTCCCTGCCACAAATAAACGCTAACAAAATTAATGGTCCCTTATTTGAGTTATTTCATATGAAATTTAATATACTTTTAACCGTTGTACATATCCAGCTGGATAACTTTAATCCCAAAGTTAACTCCCTTGTTATTAAAAAAAACTTATATATTTGGTTTAATTTAGCTATTACTTTCAAAATTTTGATTTCAGGTCTTTACAGATACAGATTAGGAGATGTAGTGGAAGTGACTGGTTTTTACGAAGAAACCCCAAAGCTGAATTTTTTATGCAGGAGAAAGCTAGTTTTAACAATAAACATCGATAAGAACACGGAAAATGACCTTCAATTGGCGGTCCAAAAGGGTTCTCAATTACTTATCAAGTCTCGAGCCGAGCTAGTGGATTTCACAAGCCATGCCAACACCACAAACCAGCCCGGTCACTATGTGGTTTATTGGGAGATCAAGGGTGAAGTTAATGAAGACATTTTAGCTCTATGTTGCAAGGAAATGGATGCGGCATTTATGGATCATGGCTATGTTGTCTCGAGGAAAACCAACTCCATCGGGCCTTTGGAGCTTTGTATTGTTGAGCGGGGTACCTTTAGGAAGATCATGGAACATTTTATTGGCAATGGTGCGACTATGAGCCAGTTCAAGACTCCGAGGTGCACCACTAATAAGGTTCTATTAAAGATCTTGAATCTGTGTACTATCAAAAGGTTTCGTAGTGCATCCGAGAGTGATAAACAAAGTTATTAGGGATCCATATCCGACTAAATTGGTTGCAATAATTTGACAAAGATAGCAAGCATGCGTGTAAAAGATCAGTGACATTCATTCAACCTAAAATTTGTAGGCGTTGTGATTCGTGAAAGCTATGATATTTTTGAAAATCTTGTAAACACTCTGATTGAAATTTTTAGTTGGTGCTCATAAAACACTTAGTCAGATGTTTCTTATAGAGACACCAAAAACGGATATGAAATCTTTTTAAGAATTTCATACCAATATTTGACCAAACTCAGCATTAGAATGCATATGGGTAATAGTTTGACATTCATCCATTAAACGGATGAAATTTGTAACAAACCTAGACGTAAAGAATGATTCGAGTGAAAATCTATGATAATTATGCTATTGGAATTGACTTTGATAAAAATTAAAAAAATAAAGAAGAAGAAGCAAAAGCTGAGATTATCACCGGTCGAATTAATAGTAGGGCTATAATCGACAAATGGAAAATAATTTAGATTATTAAAATTAAATATTAATTTAGATTTTTATTTTATTAAAACCAATATTGTTGGAGTAAATTACAAAACATTTCTCAATAGTTAAAAGAACAAAAGTACCCTCATGTAGATTTCACATGACTTGATATAAAAATTTACACTTAACGTCAATCCATTTAAAGGACGAAAAAATCTAAATGTAAAGAATGATTCGTGTAATTAGTTAAAAGTAGAACAAAAAATGTATATTGGTATACCCCCTTTGAAATAACTATAGAGATACAAAATTTCAGAAAAATAAATACTAAGCTTTGATCCCGACTAAAGGTTCCTAGATGTTTTCTAACAAACTCGTATTGCTAATTGAATGTTGCATGAAGGTCCATTCACAAAGAAAATTGCTCAAAATTTTGGAAATTATACATGTAAATTATAAATACATTTAAAAAATAGTATCTAAAAAGGACACGAACGTTGGTTTAAAACACAACACATCGAGCTCCAGTGACCGGTTGGACGGTGACAACATATATACAATTGATCACTACACCATTAAACATGTGGAAAACGTAGGGTATTATTTTGAATGGTAAGTGGGTCATAAAGGGGTGAACTTTCCGCCTTTGTCAAGAATCTTATCCGAAAGATATGGTCTTGTTAGATTAATCAAATGACAATGATTGATGAATCACCAAGATAAAAGTCTCTAATGGTTTGTCGTGTAATATTATTTAAAATCTTATAATTAAGCTATAAATCCCAAAAATGGTAACAAATAACTAATTTTACATATCATTATATTATATTATAGCTAATATAAAAGTTAATAAATAAACAAATCACATTATTATCACCATATATGTTCATATCATGAATGTAATCATTACTTTTAAAATTACGAATGTCGTCCTCACTTCTTTTGGCGTATTATAACACATTAAATCCGTAACATCTACAATTATTAAAAATTAACTACAACGTGAAATAACAACTTTTCATCATATATCAAAAAAACACAATAATATAAAAAACAATAAATTACCAACACTCCTCTATCACACCCCTTTAACAATCACCTCTATCATGTTGCAACCCTCATCAATGATCTTTCTTATGACTTCGTGCTCGATTTTATAAGTCATTATTTTCTTTTAAGGGGGAATTACATATATATCACTCTAAACTTGTAAAATTACATATTTTTTCATACTATGCTTAAAGAGCATTGTATTTTTATATTAAAAACTTGTGTTTCGAGTAAATATGTAATTTTAAAAAGTTTAGTGGGGATATAGGCAATTCTCCCTTCTATTAACAATTAAAACAAGCTAGCTAATCAAACCATTGAAAGCACGTTGTTCTAGTGGGTAACAAAGAAGACGAAATATTTAATGAAGAGAAAATCAATATGAGATGAAATTAGGTTTTCAAAGAAGAAGAAATATTTAATGAAGATAAAATCAATATGAGATGAAATAATGAAGATAAAATCAATATGAGATGAAATTAAGTTTTCAAAGAAGAATAAAGAATAACTGTAATGATCAATAGAACGACTGATACACGATGGATCCATAAACTACTAGACTCGTACTTGGATAAGCCAGCCGAAAGGAAAATGGGTAGAAAAGGGTCCAACTTAAATCGGACATAATTAGGCCTACATCTGATGTCATGGTATCATAGTAAAGAACGCAGTCTAGACGCACTGGATTAGGCGACAAACAATGCAAATTTAACACTAAATATTGGACCCGAATCACATCAGCAGAAGCTCCAATTTCAAAGTCACAAAAGCTTCATTATTTTCAACAAACTTTATATGGATTTGAGTGATTTATGTGTTTATCAAAAAATAAAAAAAGAATTTCATATTTTGGGAGTCAGTTTTAGTTTCTTTAATTATAAGTCGGCATCTCGTAATTAGACTCCATATAAAAAGAGGCGTAGTATAATGATTCGAGCATCTGATGGTATATTAGCTTCTTCTTTGAAATCATTCCTCCTTTATTTGCTTTCGTTATCCATCAATGACATAGAATAAACTAAAGCCAAAACAAATGCAATTGCATAAGGTTATGAAGCATTAAAAGGATTTTGATAGAACATTTTAAAAATGCCCTCCGTCAAACTTTTGGCCAATGGTGTCTTTAAAAATGCCCTCTCTTTGTCTCGCCTCCATGTTGACATCATCTCCTTCGTTTCTCCTCTGTCTCTCGATTGCATGTCATCCCCACCCAATGATTATCCACTCCCTCTCTCATTGTCAATATGTAATGTTCACCCCACCCATCTCTCTATTTCATATCAATCCTCAACTCGCCATTAGATATGACCTTAAATATTAGAAACCGAAACGTTATAAATTTCATTAAAGATACGTGTCACCACAAATTTTCAAAAATAAGAATATATTTCATAGTACGAACGTTTGGCCATCCAATATATGAATATTTCACTCGTAGCGTATACCACGTACCCGTGTATGAGATTTTAATCTTATAAAAAATTACGATAAGATTAAAGAAACGTGTGATAGTCGTGGCTGCTGGTCTGTGACAAGCACGTGACTTTCTACAGCTTACACTGCATCCTGCAAATTTTCTGATCACTGCAAAATCTGAAACTATCCTATGAACTTCTGAAAATAATCTGTCAATAAATTTACGTTTCCACCTATCGACTTTTCTTTTTTAGATGTTTTTTATTTTTCTAATATACCAATTACACCCCACACATTAACGAATATAACTGTTTGAAATATGATATCATTAATTATTTTATTATTCTTCCGCTAATTTCATTGCTTTTAACTTTAAAAAATTAAATAGTTATACATTTTGGAGTACATCTATATCAATCCAACTTTTCCCAAGCGTTTTATGAACTCCTCTATCTTTCATAAGCTCGATAATCTTACCCGATTCATTCCACCGACCAATCGCCCGATAAACGTTAGCTAAAAGAACATAACTCAAATGATAATTCGGGTCCAAATCCATCATCTTTTTACCAACTCTTTCTGCAGCAAGAAAATTGGTACTAGTAGTGCAGGCACCAAGAAGTGTTGCCCAAAGCGATTTATCGTCCTTAAAACTCGACTCCATTATCAAACATTCGGCTTCTTCCAACTGTCCTGCACGCCCCAAAAGATCAACCATGCAACTGTATGCTCAAGTCCAGCTTTAATTCTATACTTGTTGTTCATTAACATGAAGTATTCACGCCCTTCGTTAACCAAACCAGCATGACTACAGGCAAAAAGAACACTAATGAAAGTAATGTTATCGGGTTTGATTCCCTCGTTGATCATATCATCGAACATCTGAATAGCATCTACACCTCGCCCGTTCTGAGCAAACCCGCTGATTATTGAATTCCAAGTTATCAGATTTCGAGTCTGCATATGTTTAAAAACTCTATAAGCAAAATCCATACAACCACATTTTGAATACAGATCAACTAAAGCCGATTCTATAACGATGCATCGACACGTGTGCTTCCTTAGATACTGGCAATGAACCTCTTTTCCTTGTCTGACAGCGGCCAAACCTGCGCAGGCTCGAATTATGGTTCCAAAACTATAAGATCAACCTCTTTCATTGTTCTGAAGAGCTCAATGACAGTATCAAAATCACCCTTTTGGCAGTATCCACCAAGCAATGCACACCGAGACACTGAGTTTGGTGCGGTCATTCTATCAAAAACCCTTTGAGATTCATACATGGAACCACATTTACCATACATGTCGACTAAGCTGCTGCCAACGACTACATTATCTTGAATTCCAGAAGTAATGACCTTAGAGTGGACTTCTTTACCTTGCTTTAACATTCCTAAGTTCCCACAAGCTGTTAATACGGTTCCAAATGTGAAGCCATCTGGAGACATTTGATGCTTCCTCAGCATCGATAGAAAGAACAATAATGATTCGTGGTATTGATCGTTTCTAGTAAAGGCGGAAATGACTGAAGTCCAGCAAATGGAATCTGGTTCAGGCAATTCATTAAAGAGCTTATGCGCATCGTGTGAAACATAATTTCTCCCATACATGTCGATCAAGGAGCTAGCGATCACATGATTGGTGTCAAAACCATGTTTGAAAACAATCCCATGAAATACCCGACCGAGGTTTACGTCTCCAAGCTCGGCACATGCCTTGATCACCGAAGACAGTGTAAAGCCATTTGGTTCAACACCAATTTCCATCATTTCTTTATACAAGTCAAGCGAGAAACAAGGTTTTCTGACCCGAATAAAACCCGAGATCATAGAAGTCCAGGATACAACATCTTTATAATATAATCCATCAAATACCCGTTTAGTTTCAGTGAAATCTGAACATAATTTGAAATAAAGGGCGAGCAGACTGTTGCCGACAAAGCGGTCAGTTTCGAGTCCAGTCTTGATGACATGGGAGTGTAGTTGGAGGCCAGTATTGAAGGAATGGGACTTTGTACATGTCTGTAAGAGAATAGCATAAAGGATAGGTTTTTTGGTGAAATCTTTATGAGAATGAATGGAGTTTAGAAGATGTATGGCATCAAAAAGTTGGATGTTCTTGCAGAGAGAAATGATGTCGCTTTCGATGGTGGGTTGGAGGTTAAAAGGTACAAGAGAACTTATATGACGCCGTAAGAGGATACTCATGAAGTTTTGGATTAAATGAAAGAGCTATTTCGAAAGCTTTTTAGATCACCTCCAAACTCCAATCTGAGGTTTTCTAAAGTGGATGTCATTTCTGAATTAAACATAACCAGGTAATCACTTGGAAAAAGTGAGAGTAAAGGTGTAACCAAGCTGAGCCCAATGATACTCGAGCTCAACTTGTTCAGATTTTTGAAGCTCGAGCACGACTCAAAACACAACATGTAGGATCAAGATTGGCTCATGAAAGACTTGTTTGTTTGGAGAGCTTAAGTGTAAAGTTAGGCTCAACCTCGTTTGGTTGAAGGGCTTAAATGAGCTAAAGCTCCGCACTGTAAGCAGGAAGTACAAACATTAGTTTGATTATAATCCATCAAGCAGGAAATAACAGTAAATTCAAAGGAAAAACAAACATTAGTTTGATTATAACACCAAACAAAGAATACCAAAATCAGTTGAAATCTTCATTGAGTTTTCTAAATCAATTGAAATCTTTAATCAGTGAAGGAACAAAAACAATAAGGCCAAAGAAATTAAATGGTAGAAAAAGACACTTAGCCTTTTCATTTAAATTTATACCATAATCAACTCAATGCTCTTCAACCTTGCTAAATCAACAAATAATAACACACATATAACTTCAACGCAATCGTAAATCTACGAGACACAAACTTTATCATTCTCCCACAGAAACAAAAAGGTTCAACTTTGCTCATGTAATTTGGTATGAGAATTAAAACCTTGAGTCAACATTGGCTAAGGTTTAGCCACTAAACAGGAGCTGAAAGTTTTATTCACATCTTGAACTAATGATTCATATATTACATTACATACCGAAATTTACAAGACTCTAGGTTACTAAACTGATTATCTCGAAAGATTGAACTTTTTGAGCCTATTTTGAAGTTAAATAAAAGCTTTCTGAACAAAAAATTCTATCTTACTTGCATTAGGAATCCCATAGTAAATATATCTCCTACAGTCCTACCATCATGTGTTCATCAACAATATCTGATACAAATTTGACAGCAAAACAAACAATCTCTAGCCCTTGGTGTTTATTGAAATGCTGTAGTACAAATCAAGAAGACCACAAAAGAACAAAACCCACAAATCAAAAGTGACAAAAAGCAACAAAATGCACAAATTGAGTCACCGAATCACCAATTTATCGTAACACAATTCAACTTAAGAATTCTAGCCACAAAGGTTGAGAAACTTTACCAAAAAGGATAATGGATTGAGAGTTCTCCGTGGTGGCGCCGCGGCGGACTGCCTTCGGGAGTGGTGGTGCGGTGTGGTGCGGTGGAGGTGGTGGAGGTGGCGGAGGGCGAGCGGCGGTGTGGTGGCGTTTACAGTTTGTAGTAGAGATGTGAATGAAGGTTTCGTTGGGCCAGCAACAATAGCAAATCCTTCAAGCTGCAAATAGCAATTGCAACAGCCCATAATATTTGGGCTTACACTATATATTTATATCTTCTGGGCTTACGAGGGTCCTGCTCTCCTGCGTTGGGCCTTAATGAACCGTAACCATAATTAGTGATTCAAGGGGGAGCCGAGAAGGTGGGAGGTTTTGCCAGATCTAATGTTAAAACTTTGATATTGGTGAATTATTACTAACTATGTGTTATTAGTATCTAACAACTAACTAACCTTTTAGAAAAAAAAAAATGGTATTGAGGGCTGGTAAATCGTGTTTTATCATGTTTAAAAAGTTACAGACGACGCGATTAGCACAAGCATCAAACATGAAAACGACACCTTTAACACTTATATTTGTTGGGTTGTTTGTAACAATTATATGTTTTAGGTATCATGAAGAAGAAATGATAAATCCAAAACTCCTAATTTTAATTATTTTAAAAAAGTAAAAAAATGCATAGTGTATTTTTTTTGCTAAACATGTCTTATCGTGTCTAAACAGATACCCATTTTGCCACATTTGTTAATTCGTAGTAACTTAAAGTAGTTATAGTCAGAGTTGTTAACTAAAAACTGGCTTATATAATAAATGGTTTGGGTATACATCAGTTGTATGTTAGAAAAACCTAACCTATGGAACAGGTGTTAGGTTATTAATCGGATCGCTTAATCGATTCAAACACCAAAAACAAAAGAAACGAATCTAATAAAAACATTAATCTTTTTTATAAAAAAACTTATAAAACAAAACAAAAGTAATTAAATATAGGATAAACTAAAAAATCCTCTTTTATTTGTTCTTAAAATTAAAAAATAGAATAAAACACTATTTCGTTACAAAAAGACAGAAATGCGTCGTCTTTGTTTAATCCTCTATGGCAAGGGGCTATTAAAACAAGTAAATTCTTCAATAGAAAGTGAAAGCACTTTTCCCGACCCTACTTTGTCTTGTAGTAATTTTTCTTTCAATGCTTATCCAAGTGACTCCTTAAAGTCGAGTGGGACTCGGATTTGAGAGAAGTATTATACTTATTGTGTTGATACCTTTGCGTATCATTTGACATTTCACGTAAATCGAACTTTGACAAAAGATTTTGGTTTCTCGTTGTTGATACAATCGTCATCATCGTTGGTTCATTTGATGAACACCACACACCGATGGAACTTTGACCACTTAACCTTGCCATTTTGCATTTTAGATTTTGTGAGTTTCTAAGTGTTATTATCAGCTTTGATAACTAAATAACTGTTGTGATCGAAACAGTTGCGCTATGTTTCCGAATTTTTTTAAGGAACGAAAAAATAGGGAAGCGGAAGGAAAGAAAAAACAGTTGTGTTTCAGAGCTTTTTATTGGAAAGAAATGAAATGAAAGTAAAAAAGTTTTGTTCCCAAGTTTACCCAATGCTTGTTTATATTAACATACGAAGGCTAAATGTTAAAAAGACAAGTTTAAACAACTATAGAATAATTATTTCCGTGGGTAACGGTTATAGCCTATTATTAACCAATAGAAAAAACTTTTACACAACTAATTGCATTGTTGAATACTTCTAAGTTGTAAGTCTACAATACAAGTTAATAACCAGTTTTGGTTCCCTGAGTGGGTTTTCGATCGCCTAACTGATAAACATGTGCACCTCCCGTAACACCGTATAATTGGCATATATTGCATCCCTTCAAAAGGCTAAAAAAAATAACAAACAATCGACCACTTGCTATATTTTTATAATCATGGTTGATTTGACTAAAGCGCCTGGACAAGAGCCCCTATGCAAAAATTGTTATTATTATTTTTTAACGCTTAAAGGATTATTGATGGTTTGGTGGCTTATCCGATCATTTTCGTTACTCGTAATGGCAAAGCTTAAACATTTTCATAAAATGAGTGAGGGCCGAAATTAATATTTTTAAAGGATCGAACTTGTTATATTTTAAAAAAATTACAGTAACATACAAAAATTTTATACTACTGGACCATATATTAACACTACTAATGAAAAAAATGGAGTGATCGGGGGCCTCCCGGCCCTAAAATACTTCTTCTATGATTATTCGAGTATGAAACCGAGACCACTCTAAGGAGGAAACTCGCATTTGATGAAAAAATTCACTGACCCAACTTAGAACTATTTTGTTTGTCGCATGTACAACTTAAACCCGATTCAACCACTTGAACATACGAATTGTAAAAGTTATTACAGAATCGTCTCCACCGAGAAAATGATACAGGCACTAATCAAATTTCCAAAATGTTTCAGTTTGATCATTCATATATATATATTTTAAATTGGATCATTAAACCATTAAATTGAGTTATCATTGAAATTTCTTATGTTAAAAAAGTGATCACTATTTCAAATCAGCATAAAAAAGTAAAAAAAATACTAACTGAAACAAAAAGAAAAAATTGTTAAAACTTACATTTTAAAATAAAAAAAATCTGAGCGATTTACGTTAAAATATTTTTAAATTTCTGTTACCTGATAGAAATTATTATACAACTTGATAACACTTTTGTAAATTGCTATTGCCCCTCACCACACACCAAAAACTAATAGTAAACAAAAATCATGATTTGAGCTATTTGTTGTTATCTCAATTAAGATTGTGGCAGTGGACCCCTCGCTTTATCTCCTTCGTAAATGAGTAATTACATGAATGATCATGTGATACATCTAGATTATGCTTTTAAAGTCCATATATTTCACGCTTTAATATGTAAATTGATGTAAATTTCTCTGTCAACATGAGTTATCTGATCTCTCATATCAAGTGTTAATTTAAGTATCCAAATCATCCTTACGAGTCCCTAAAGCTATGACAACAGTACCAACTATTTACTATTCACGTGATGTTATTGGATTCCTTTACTAGAAATAAAAAAAGTACCCACCTACCTAATAATATTATTAATTTCTAGGCCATGCCTCAAAGGTTGACAATCTCCATGGGCAGCGCCTCCATAGGTGATGTAAGTCCATAAATCGCCTGCAACCCACAGAATCAAATCATATTTTTTTTATAACACATGTAAAACATATTTTAAGAAAAACAAGTTAGAAGTCAGAGAAAACCTAACAATTTAGAAGTATACATTGAAAATTGAGGTTATCAAATCAAAAACCACTAGGAAATATCCAACACTAAAGACGACAACGCCGTTAGCGTCTAACACGTTAACTGCCTGCTTTCTCCTCTCCATCCATACAAGACAACCCTTTATTTTTAAAAGTATATGTTTGCACGGATTTCTTCTCTTCCCCCTCTCTTCTTTATCATACAAAAGCTTTTGCGGCATTCCTTTGAAGGTCTTTAAAAGGATGTACTTTAATTTGTTAAATTTAACTGTGTGTAATTTTTTTAAAGGTTAATGTATATGTCTATAATCTATCTTTTTAGAGTTAGACATTTAAAATCAACATGATTTGAACTCGTAACCATTTGAAAAGGTTAACGTATATGCTTTTATCTATTTTTCACAGTTACACATTTTAAAACCAATATGATTTTTCGTCGTCACTTTCCTTAAACCTGACAGGTAAAAAAAACAATACTATGTACGCTAACATGATTTGAACTCCTAGTCATTTGAAAAAAGTACGATACCAGATACTATTAGACAGAAATAATTTAATTTTAGCTTTTGTTAACATGATACTAAGTGCACAACCTAAATTTTCCAAACTACCCAAATTACATAAACCATAAATAAACCGTTCTTATATTTACCTAAATTTATTCAAACTACCCAAATTGATAACGATACAATCCACACAATCTAGATTACTATTGCTTAAGTCAAGCTTTATATACCATGCAACTGCTACTCACACCCTCAACTTCTACCTTTTGAAATCACCTACCCACAACCCCTACCCGAACCTTTAGTCGTAGTGTTTGTCGAAACACGAGAACGACCCAAGGCTCGTTGTAGAGCATGCTGGGGGTACCCTTATCCCTGTGAATCCCATCCCACCCTATAAAAGTTATAGAAAATCTAAAAAGAAAACACCAAAGTACAAATACGCAGATTATGAAAATCTCACAAAGGTATTGGGTTCAGCATCATCTATGTAGCCTCTGCCTAGGTCATTTCATGCACACTAATTTACCACTTTACCCCTGCATCTATTACATCACAACACCTCCTCTTATTTACGCTTTTACCCTCAGCCAGCTCATCTCCTTTCGTTTTTCCAGATCCCGAATTCCTAAAAACAGACCACCATACACTCCTCAATGCGTGTATTATTATCCCACACCCTTCGGCAACATCGTGAGTTTGAAATCTTTGATCTGGTAATACCAATCGCCTTATCGTCATCATCCCACCGAAAATAGACGCTAAATACACGCACTCACGAAACCCTTTTGCTTTGCAAATTGCACATTCACCCCTTTTTAACGTTTTCTCTGCAGATCTTGAAGATATACGCCTCATTGTTGAAAGTTATCGCCTTTTGTTCTTCATATTTGCATTCTACACAGATTGGAGTAGTGGGTGTATTGCAAGATTCTGTTGTAAGATACCCATTTGGATTCTACACAGATTGCTGTCTGTTTATCTTCACATTCGTTTTGATTCTTGATAAAGATTGTCTTTTTATTATTTGTATGTTTGTTTGTTTATGTGATAACAGAGGGAGAGATGGCGGTGGAGGGTGGTTCGACGATGTTTACGGAGGAGGAGGTGAGAGAGATGTGTGGGTTTAAGATTGGTGACGATGGTCACGTGGAGGTCACGTGTGGGTGCACTAGCTACTGCTATGGTGATGCTGTAGGCACGCTTAGAGTCTTTGCTAATGGTGATCTTGAAATCAACTGTGATTGTACCCCTGGGTGTCAAGAAGGTGTTTCTTTAGCTTTGTTCTATCTGTAGTATCTAGACTCATTTGCATGTGAAGATGTTTCTGTGTGGTATCTTTGTGATCTTGAAGTTGACTTTATAATATGATCACTCGTTCACCAGTCTTCAATGTTGAATCCAATTTTTGACAAAAAAAATCAGCATATTTTATCTTATTGATCCATGACTTTTAGCATAGAAGCTGATTGAAAGTTTCAAACATCAAGTTATGATACATTCTATGAGTACTTCTGTTCAAGGGTGATATGTATATGATTTTACATGATCTTGTTTATTGTGGTGTGGGTTTAAGAATCATGCTTCTTGTGGTTTGTAATTTTCTGAATTTAGTTAAGTGCATCTTCTTTTGCATACTATATACATTGAATTGAACATGTTCGTCTGATCATCACATCAAAGTCTGTGTCTTGTCTTTGGCCTTTTGCATAACTTTTGACCTAATCGTATCAACCCAATAAATAAGCCTGATAACATTCATAAGTTACGAGGCATATGCATAGGTTTTATACTTGCTAGAGATTATTTGAGTCCTCTGGGCTTAAAATGCATTGCTATGTATGCTGCATTGTTAGATGTTAAACATTTGTATTAATAGCATGTTAAATATTTTGCTTCTAGCTTTGAAAACATGTATTCTCTATGACATATGATTATTTAACTCATCTAATGAAGATCGATTCACACTCACTGCCAAAACTGAAATCCTCTTTTGTTATGTTTTCTTGATAATAATGTCTGTTTTATATGATCAGAATATCTAACAATAGCTTGTGTGTTTCTTTGCAACTTGCCGTTCGGCCATTTGGGTTGTCTAATAGTCATATACTTAGAATTCTATAATCTAATGAATATATTCAAACAGGTTATTTCGGTTTGATAACTTATAATTATAACAGTATAAATCAGCTCTATTAATCCATTCTTAATTGTAATTTCCACACCAAGAGAATGGATTGACTATCAAATTGAAGAAATTATTGTAGCTAATAGAATCATTCAGCTGTTCATAAACAATTAGTTGTGTTGTTTTCAGACAAATTAAGCCCAGCTGCATTCGAGAAGCATTCAGGTAGAGAAACTGCAAGGAAATGGAAGAACAACATTTGGGTGATTGTTGATGGAGAAAAGGTCCCTTTATCAAAAACTGCACTCCTCAAGTATTACAACCGGCTTTGACTTTGGCAAAAACAGCGAACAAGTCCCAAAGCGGTCAGGCATGTCATCGAGACGAGTTCATTAAATGCACAAAATGCAATAAACACCGCAGGTTCCGCCTCCGCACGAAAGAGGAATGTCGCGCTTACCATGATGCTTTTATCAGCGATGATTGGAAGTGTTCTGATATGCCTTATGACAAGTATGTCTGTATATCTTTACTGTGATGTATTAAAATGGTAAACGTCTGTAATACTCAGAATTATGACCATATGTTGTTTGTTTACCTTCGTGTGTTTCAGAATAACATGTGATGACGATGAGGAAAGAGGAAGCCGAAGAGTGTATAGAGGATGCACACGGTCGACTACATGCAAAGGCTGTACGTCGTGTGTTTGTTTTGGGTGTAGTACATGTCGTTTTTCCGACTGCTGCTGTCAGGCGTGCATCGACTTCACCACAAATTCTAAAGCTTGAGCCTTTAATTACATTTTTTAGCTGTTGAACATTATTTAACTTCGACTTGTTGACATATTGGTACTGGAACACATTTTATGTGCTTTTAATTTTTAACCTCTTTTTGATTATTTGCAATTACTTTTCAAGGGTAAGATCTGTATGACACATGTGGTAATAAAGACATTAAAAGAATAATATTGGTGTCATGGGTAGGGATTGAATATGTAAGGATGTAATAGTGGAGTTCTTTTTAGGGGCCCTAAGGACTCCCAGGTACCTCAACCATGTGGAATCTTTATGACTTTTTTATAATATATAGATAGAACTTGCTCGCAAGGGTGATACTTAATTTGACGATGAAGGTTCACTCCAATAACAGCAAAAAGGGAGACCAATTAGTGCGGTTTGATGAACTAAAAGTAAGGGATAATGTATAAGATAAGCCATTGTTTTTTTTTTCTTTTAAGTCACCGGGAGGAGGAATCGTCTTGTTTTCTCTAGTTTAATCCGCTGAGTGAATCAACGATCGAAAGTGGGCACGATGGTATGGGTACAATTGGTGAATAATCACCGGTCCACCGACCTTTTTTTTTGAACGGCCAACAAAAATATTATATAATCAAAGCTAGTCAGAGGATAGCAAAAATTACAATCACCAAAACAAAAAACAATATGATTAGCTACACATCCAAACAATACACTTTGAAAGAACACCATTGCTCCCATGACAACTTCATTTTCTTTGATTTATTTTTAACCTAAAGGTAACTTGTGACTTTTATTTCTTCTAGTAAGTTACTTAGCGACACCTACTTATGATTGAACAATAAATCATTACGTGCTCTCCACAAACACTGTAAAACAGTAAAAACTATTATTCACCCCTGCTCGATTCCCACTCCATCCCACCTTAAAGTTAGCTCATATTGATTATTGAATCAAGCATATATTCTATTTCTTTCATATAAAATTTGATAAATTTACTTTATGAGAAATGTGATGGTTACCTTCTTTTTACTTTGTGAAAAATAATAGATAGGAGTTCGCCGACTTGTTGCTTCTTCAAAAGTTTCAAAGATTATATTCCTTGTCAACTTGTTTATCAAAAAACTTTAACGTAAATGAAAATGAATACACAATTATATAATCTATAACTACATGAACAAATAAATAGTTAGGCACGTCTATGACATGTTCTCCTTATAAATAAAGTTAGAACATCTATGTTACTTTTAAATGCGAATATAATAGCATTTTCCCTTAGGCTTCGGTAGTATACTGAATTCTTGAGTTTTGAAATTGTAATTAACTTCGTCCAAAAACAGTTTCTGTGGGCCCAAGAATTCTCTTAATGAATTTTAACAATCCTTCTCTTAGATGACGAAATGTTTAACTATGTCTGCAAATTACACAAATGTATTTCTTTTTGTTTAAGTATAACGATTATCGATCCCTGGAAATATTCTAAAAACATCTTTTGTGGAGCACCTGCATTAGGTGTGCAAATAAACATGACATGTAAGAATTAAGATAGATTTTCACCAAACACGTTTATCTATAACCATTACATCTTATTCATCTATAGAGACAAATGTCTTGGTATAAAAGGCTTGTAGATCACACACATATCCATATAAAAAAGTTATGCTCTTATAAGTTTCTAATATAAATATATTTTTAAATTAAGGGACTTTAATTACTTTTCCAAATAAATAGTTTATGATCCAAACGGGATTGAAGCAAGGGTAAGAACCGCTGTTGCATAACCTGAACGTTAGACGTTAGTAATTTTAGTTATGATAGTAATCTTTTACCAGATGACTAAACCGTCCTTCAAACCCTGCGTATGCAAGAGTCTCGGGCAACACTTCGAAACATGCATAAAAGTAAAGGATAAAAACTGGATTTAACAAAACGAGAGGGACTATTACAGTAACGCAATCCAAACTTTGCAGTCAACTAGATCTCCATCGACCGGTGTTGGTGATTGTTTTGCTCGCTGTTTTGCTTGGCTGATACAAACCCTTGATTATCCCTCACATCGTCCCTCGTGATTACAATTCAATTGCATTCACAGAACCCTAGTTTCAATTCACGCCTTAAATCTACTTGATTATTGCTTAAAAGGCCTCAATCCGATTTCATACTATCAGCCGGCGGTGCCCGGTGGTTGTTCGGTTGTGGTGGATGTGATTCTAGGGCTTAAAGAGTTGTAAATAGAAGATAATGAGGAGACAAAGGCCGGAGTTCCGGCGGCCGGTGAGGCGGCGGTTTTCGAATGTGTTTTGGCTGACGTTATGTGGATTAGCGGTTTTGATGTTGATCGTTTTGTTGAGTCGAGAGAGCACGCAACCTAGATCCAGATCCGTCTTGTCTAAGGTGATTTCAATCGTTTACTTTTTGTATATACTACAAGTTATTCCGATTGAACGTTGTGGATTGCTGATTTTTAGCATCTGCTGTTCGCATGTTTGAACAAAGGCTC